>PVIR01030341.1:0-20339 GCA_004026965.1 Petromus typicus | reverse complement strand
AAAAAACAAAAACAAAAACAAATGTGTGCTACTTAGTATAAGCCAGACATAGGTTTGAGTGCCTTGCCTTCAGTCATTCATCTAATTCTCTTAATGGCTCTGTAAAGTGTGTAGCGTTCTCACCCCCATTTTACAGATGGGGAAACAGGCTCAGTGAAGCAAAGCAGTGGCACATGGGTAACAAATGTGTGGTAGGCCTTGGGTTCTAGTGCAGACAGCCTAACTCTGGATGTGATGTGCTGCTCTCTGTTGTAAACAGGCAGTAGAATGAAGTTAGTGCTACAAGTATGAGATGGGTGAGGAAGGAATGTAAAAAGAGGTAACCATCTCCTATCTGGAGACTCAAACTAAAAAAACAGATGTTAAGCAGAAAAGATAACCTTAACTCTCTCATGGTATAACTCATTCTTCTGTCTGACTACTCTGATAAGACATTTCTTCTCTCAACAAATTATATTGATCAGTCTGCAAAAATCAGCCACTCTTCTTGTGTTGTGTTCTCCTAGGTGACTAAGAGGTTGGAAGAAACATTTCTGTGTGGCTGGTGTTGAAAGAAATGAGATCTTCAACTTTCTCTGACAAGAGTGGAGACAAGCTTCTGTATCCCTGTGCATGTCGGTGCATAGGGTTGAGTCAGCAGGGTGGGTGGCTGCTTGATGAATCGAGGACCAGCTGCACCTTGATTAGCATCTGTTGTAAAGTAGGGTCAGAACCTCTTCTGTGGGTCACTGAAGTTGACTGATAGGCTGCTCCCTTTCTGTCACTTATTTTTTAAAGTGTTGAAATGTAGCTTTGGGCTTCAGAGCCATAGAGTAGCTCTCTCCTTCCACCTTAGATTTTGCTTTCCATGGTTCCACTTATCTGCAATCAATTATACTCTGAAAACGTGAAATGGAAAATTCCAGAAATAAAGAAGTTGTAAGTTTTAAACTACATGTAATTCCATGTACTGTGAAGAAATTTTGTGTTGTCCTGCTCTGATATGAAACAGATTTTTGTCTAACACAGCCACACTGGTGGTACTACCCACTTGTATGTCACTTAGTAGTCATCTGGGTAATCAGTTCAACTGTGGTAGTATCGCAGGGCTTGTGTTCAAGCAGCACTTATTATGTTTAAGAATAGCCCCAAAGCACAAGAGTGTTCATGCTGGTAATGCAGATGTGGAAAACAGAAGTTATAAAGTGATTCACTTACGTTGCAACAGGAAAGTTCTTGACTTAATAAGAAAAAAAAATCATATAAGGAAGCTGCTAAAATGTATGGTAAAAACATCTGTGCAATTATAAAGAAAGAGAAAGGAGTACTAGTTTCACTGTCAGACTACTAACTTCAAAATTTATGGCCATAGTGTGCATTGTGCTTATATAAAGTAAAAAAGTATTAAATTTGTACATGTGTAGACAGAAAAAAAAAAACACATAAGGTGTTTGGTGCTATTTGTAGTTTTAGGCACCAACCCGGGATTTTGGGACCCTGTGGACAGGAGGGATTACTAGAGTTGTGTTGTTTTCTGAACAGCACCACAACAGGACCACAGGGAGTACCCCTGACTCTCCTTCCATCTCCTGTCAGGGCCTCTTGTGTGCAAGGTGTACACAGCCAACAAGTGTGAGGGTGCAGAAAACAAGCTGTAAATGGGCCTTTCCTTCTCACAGCCATACATGTCCATTCAGGTGTGTCCTATGGCTGGAGAAATAGCCTGATCACACGTGTGTGAATAGGTTTTTCTGCTTTACCTCACTAGATGTGATGAACTCTGATCCAATCAATCCTACTCCTTTCCATCAAAAATCCTGAGCACAGTCAAGAAGGACAATAATGAGATACCTTTTATGGTTAGATGTCTAAGAGTTTTCAAGGAGAAGAAAATCTAGAACTGCTAAGGATACAGAAAAAAGATTCTATTAAATCTGGTAGAGTGGAAGTTATACCAAATTTTTAGAAAAGTATCAAACATTAGTAACATGAAAATTAAACATAGTATATAATGCAATAATTCAATGGTCTTGAGAAACATTTCATAAACTAAAAACTACCATATAAAGATACATACCTGGAGATAGTAATGCGACTCTTGCTCATAGTGACAAAAGAACTGGAAATGGTCTGATTGCTCTAGCTGATGACAGTTCTCCCTCTGTTCCCCATCAGCACAGTGTGACATTTACATCCATCCAAGTATAGCTACGGTTACCAGGTTTACATAAAATATTGAGTTAAGTATAGATCTTTTCCTGATTCAGAGGAAAAAATTCTAGAATAATGTGTGTGTTGTGATCCTGTTAACACTGATATAACTACATGTTCCATAATTCCATGTATATACTTCTGTTTCACTGTACACATGTAAACAATTGCGTAGAGAGAATTATTAGCTTTTATTCTCTTTGCAGGAAGGTTTTTGAGGTACAAGCTAAGTTAGTAAATATCTCTAAATATTTTATCTCATTTTTCTTAATAAAATAAGGATGTGTTGTTTTATAACTAAAATATATAAAGATAAAATAAGGGAATAATAAAATGAAAAAACCTCCTCTGATTAAAACCGGTAAGTTAGTATCTTGATCTACTAACATGCAGTGGATCAGGTTGAATAATTAAAAAAAGCACTGGTTAGGTCGGAGAAAGATGACTAATCTGTATCATTACAATACAACATATAAGTGTGGCCACAGGGATGTGTACAAAAGGAATAGATCCCTGAAGCACATACAGAAGCCTGTTCTACATGTTCTGTTTCTTGCTGGGAGGGGACACATGATGTATCTTGTGGGAATAAACACAGGCTCTTTCCCAGCTCATCTCTTACTGGTTCTCAGTCTACCCTTGTCTTCTGCACAGTGATCCAAATTAACATCCGAAAAACCATTTCTAAGTAAAGGTAGACCGACAGTCTAAGCTCTACTCCATTCCTTCTGAAGTTGACTTTCTATATTCTCCCACTTGTACACTAGTACTGTAGGGTAGGAAGAACTGTATGTGGACAACTCTATTTTGTCAGGCTGTACCTTTTTGTATCCTTCTGGCTCAGCACTGGTGAGTCTTGAGGGAGTGGAGTGTAGAGGGAGAGAGAAGGCCAGGAAGTAGCAAGAAAGACATAGGGGTAACTATTGGGTATTGATCCAGAATGGAGATTCAGCATGTTGAGGCAGCTCAGGTGCAGTGCACTAGTGTATTCTATGAGCCCTGGGACCAAGTCCAGAAGAACAGACAGGGTACCAGAGAATGACCACAGGCATTGATTTTATTTGTGAGCTGCACAGATACGGGAAAGAAAAGCATTTATGCTAAGAGTAATCCTGCAGAAATCCAAAATTACCAACATATGAATATTTAACTTCCAAGAACATGCCTGGTAGCATTCTGGGGCCAAGAAATGTTGTGGTTAAGAGCATGAGCTTTGGAATAGAGGAGGCTGAACAAATCCTGTTGCCATTTTTTCCTGGCCCTTGATGTTCTCACTGGTAAAACGGGTAATACAGACCTACCTCCCAAAGTGGTTATTAAGATTCATATGAGAGTGGATGGCAAGAGTCTGGTTGACCCCAGGGAACATGCTGATCTCAGGTTATCTTTATAATTGTGTGTGGTGGGAGCAATGAAAAAGGATAAGAGAGTCTGGTACGTGGCCATGATCATGTTTGGTTCCATTTACATCTTACAGTCTCACCTTTCCAAGTTTCTTAAAGTAGAAAGGAAATCTGTGCTCCTATCCAAATACTAACCAGGCCTGATCCTGCTTAGCTCCTGAGGGTCAGAAGAGATTGAGCGTGTTCAGGGTGGTATGGTGGTAGGCTGGAAATCTTTCCTGATGGCGACACCTCCATTGCAAAAAAGTGATTCTTTGCAAAAATTATAGCTACTTTCTTAAGCCCTACTGGCTAGTTTTCTTTAAGGTTTATCCCAATTTTTTTCAAATCATGAAAACATGGGCTATATATAACTTTCTTGAACTGTATGGAATGGCAGGAAAAGCCAGCTACCAAAGCTCATTTACAAACAGAACAACTCCCCCTTGGGGTGAGACTGGTAGCCAGCCCAGGGAGACATTTGCCACATCCCATGGACAGATGACATGCTGTGGCCAATGGGAGCAGAGATCTCCCAGGTGAAGGTTGAGTACTGGACACTGACAGCTGCTGGGAGAAGATATTCCTTCTTCCTAACTCATGCCTTGGGCACTTCCCTGTAAGCTCAGCCTGCAGCCACAGGAGCCTTAACAATGGGGCTTAGAATGGAGACAGACACTGTTTCCCAGGGCTGGCCCAGGATGACTCCAGATACCTCTGAGGCAAGGTGCGAGTAGGACAATGGAGCTTCTGATGACAGGAAGAGATGTAGAACGCACTCCACTGAGTTCATGAGGGTGACTCAAAGTCATGACATCTCCTGGATCATGGAACAATGACAGGAAATGCCGGCAAAGTCCCTCTACAACATGACTGTAAGCCCCATAATAGTCCATGCTCCACTTTGCAAGTGAGAGCCCATTAGTAGGATAAAGGTGCCATGATTTTGGACTACAAAAAAGTAATTAAATTTGGCTCAGTGTTTGCTCAACATAGTTAATCATAGAATCCTTTTGCTAACAAGTAGTTCTCTCTGCCCAAAGAACATCATGGCACAGTGAGCCGAGCTGCAGTCTCCTCTCTACACTAGACCTGTCAGGTGCAGGGAGGGTAAGCTGTGATTTGTACCCTTGGCCAGACCCTCTTGCACAGGGCCTGCTGTAATGCCAATGCAGCAGCCGGTCACACAGCCCACTGGGCCACCCTTGGACCTCACTGACCAGGACGTGGAGGTCCACACTTGTTACTTAGTCTGTCTTTCTTTGGGACAAGTCCAAACTTAAGAATACAGGATGAGGGTGTTAAGTTGAGAAGATTGGACACCACATACATTTTGGAAGTTTCTGTACCAAGTAGCCACCAGGAAGGGACAGGGAGAACTCTAGGCTTGCACTCAACACAGGGGCTCCTGGATAATTTTAAGACTCTGATCTGCATTTCTTTATTAGGAAAAAATAAAGAAGAATGAAAATACAGCAGCCAGACATTGCAGCAGAAGTTGCTAGTTACTGAGGAGGACAGAGTCCAACATGTCTGTTCCAGCTTGTTTATTGCTTGGTTTAGAGTCGGATTGTCTGGCATCTGTCTTTTCTCTGGCTTTTTGAGTGGAACAGTTTTCCTGGAATATGCATTAATTGAACTCTTAAAGGCCAGATCTTCTATCTAGATTAATTAATGATTTCATAGCCTCTTTGAAGCTGGCAAAACATTCTGTTATTTGCAAGAGTTATTACCACTGAAATCCTGGCATAGCCAGGGAGGTCAGTCTGTAATCTTGTTTAGATCCTTTTAAATTTAGAAACTTTACAGTGGGTTAAAAATAGATCCTATTTGTGTTCCTTTCCCTCTTTTACTCCCACTTCAAGTACTGTGCAGTCATTTTGACCCACCCCAGATATAGGTCAGAGAAATCCTCACACTGTCGCCTAGGAGTCTGCCCAACCACAACAAAAGTAATTTCCAAGTGGGTTTTGGGGTGACGTTACTCAGAGGTTGCCCATAATCCTACATAGTAAGGGCTGGTGTTATGATCTGTTTCTTTCTTTGTAGGACTTCTTTTGGTTTATGTCTTGTACTCTGAAGAACAACTTTGAAGATAAAGAAACATAGTCTAATAACTATTGTTATTCTCTTATTATTTGATTAGGAAATTTTTTCCTATTTTTTGATAAAAGAGAGCAGAAGACAGTTCATAAGCTGGGGAATAGTAAAGTGACTCATGTTAAGTGGAAACTATAGGCAATAAGAGAGCTTCTAGTGGTGTTCTCCTGGAAGTCTTGTGTCTTCCATCTTAGAGTGTACATCTTGGCCAGAAAAGCTCACAGTTCTCAGGTAAGAAGAAGCTAAATAAAGCCTGCGAGGCCAGGCTATTTATAACCAAAAGGTAAGTAAATGCTTCCATGATTTTAGAAGAGCCCAAATACCAGCCAGAGTCTGCATGGCACTGGCCGAGGTGACAAGATGCCAGCATTTTTGTGGCCAGCAAAAGGGGACGTGTTACACTCGGGATTACCTCTTCACGCTTACTTACCTTCATAAATCTGCTAAATCCAGTTTTAAGGAGATCGGTGAGGCCTGAGGACATGTGTTCAATATCAACAGGATCTGACTTCTCAGGATTAAATATTTCCTCCACAACCTGCTTCAACAATGGCTTATAGGATGCCTAGAAAAACAAAATATTATGGTGTAAGTAAAAACACTTGTTCGATTTGTTGGGAGAAAGGATAGTTTTATTTGTATCAAAAGAAAGAAAGTGGATTTTGATACTGAGCTGTGATTTTGTGTGTGTGAGAGACAATAAAACATTGAGTTTTTAAAAATAAACTTTCACCCTGATGCTCTAGCACTATTTACTTTCGCTCCCACTCCCTTTGAATCAAACACCTCTCCCCACAGCTTAGATCACAGTGTGAGTAACTGCTCACTGCAGATTTAAAGTGACAATTTTATGCATGAAATATGCTGGAAAGTAAAGTCCTGCCACTTTGTATAAACATGAAGATGGCAGATAGTTTTTCTAAACATTCTTGGAATCATGCTCTCCTCTGTCAGAAACCTGAGTGCTTACGTACAACGCATCGTCAACATCCAGGCTTCCAGCAAGCCCTCCCTTCTCTACGAGCTCAACTCCAAATATGACTTGGCCAGAAAAAAGAAGCTCAGACAAAAGGAAACTAAGTAAGGTCAGGGAAGAAAGTAGGCCACAGGATGCTATAGGAATTTCAGTGGAGTTAGGGTGATGTTAGTTTACAGCAACTTCCACAGCGTGATAAATGGTGCTAAGCGCCTTGCTTTCATCTGACCTGAATAACCCAGCCCTATTTAGGTTATATTTGGAGGCAGCTGTCTCACGGAGTGCCATGCTTTCTGAACTTATTTTTCTCCACTTTCTCTAAGTTCTTTCTAGAAGTTCTTCCCATTTCTCTCCTCCTTCCTAATTACTGAGCCACTTTCCACTAGTTCTGTTGTTGCCTTTGCCACCCTGCTCACATCTCGTACCACTTCTGGAGCATGTAGGGTGGAAGCAAAAGCACCTGTCTTCTCTCAACACACTCTCTATATCTCTGTTTTGTATGATCTGTGGCCACCCAAGACAAGCCAGGTTCTATTAGGGCACTGCTGAGAGGCAGGCTCTCTTGCACTCTATTATATTCCATCCTAAGATGCTATACAAGGAGAAATAGCATCCTTTCTGCAGAGGCTTCCACTTTTTTCATGTTTATTAGTCAAACAGACCATTATGCCCTCAGCAAGGTCATGACGAATGATCATGCAGGATTGGGGTGGAACAGGAACGTTGTAAGACTAGATTTTTTTGAAGGTATGGTTCAATTTTCTCATGACGAAAGAAATTCAAATGAAAACAGTATCAAGAGATTTAAAAAAAATTAACAAACTGGTAAAAATCCAAAAGTTTGAAAACATATACTTCTGGGGAGGCTACAGAGTGACAGGCAGTCCTCTACCTTTGTAACCATGCGAATGCATCTGATTGAGCATTTCCAAAATTTACTCTTTGGATATTCTTTTATACATGAATGAGAGCCATAAAAAGCTATTTGTGGTTTGAAATAACAAAGGATTAGAAACCTTCTAAGTGTCTATCATTAGGGAGCTGGGTAACAAATGAAGTCTATCTACAAGAGGGATATTATATAAGTGAAGACGGAAGCAGGAAACAAGGCAGGATAATGTGCGAATGAAAAAGAGCAAGAGGAAACTGGTGTGATATAAAAACTACCATTAGCAGTGATTAAGGAGAGGGACCAGAGGAGGGACAAAGATGGGGGAAGAGTTTTTATGTGTGGGCTCTTATTTTCAAAGCACTGTTTAAAATGTCATTTTGAACAGAAAGAATGATTAGCCTTTTCTTATTAATAAATTATTTATGCATGGAAAAGAAATTGAGTAGAGCACATCAAAATGTTAATTAAGGCTGTTTCTAGACTTAGCAAGCAGATGATTTTATTTACTTATTTTTTGAAATGTTCCAAGTTAATGGGTCTACTTCTAGACTTATAATCTACTAAATATTGCTTTGAATGTTATTTAAAATGCCATAGAGTAGTCTCTCAGTTCTACCTAATATTTTAACAAGTAAGTTGTTCTTTAGACTATTTCACTTATTTTAGTCTTCCCAGAATTTCAGTTTTCTAAATTTAAATTTTAATCTCTTTAATGTTTTTAACCCAGGAAAAGTCCTTTCAGAGCCAGAGATTTGGCTTAGTGGTTCCAGTGCCTGCCTAGCAGGTGCAGTGTCCTGAGTTCGATCCCCAGTAACCACATACAACATGCTGGGTGTGGTGACTCATTTCTGTAAGCACAACACTCGATAACCACATACCACAATGCTGGTATGTAATTGCCTGTAATCCCAGCACTTGGGAGGCAGAGGCAGGAGGACTGCTGAGTTCAAGGCTAGTCTGGGCTACAAAGTGAGTTCAGGGCCAGCCTGAACTATAAAGTGAGAGCCTGTCTTAAAAAAAAAAAAAAAAAGTCCTTTGGTCAATCTTTCTATCTAACACTGTCAAATATTAAACGACTTCTTCTTCAGTAGGAGATTCCAATTTTCAGCAAGGTACCCTGTAAATTGACTAAACTATGTTCTCCAGCTTTCATTGCATTTTGGGTGTGGCCATGAAACTAAAGTCTGGGAAATGAGAAGTAGGCAGAAGGACTATCAGAAGTTTCCCTTTTCAAATGGAAGTGTATGCTTTTCTCCCCTTTCTCTCTTCTGCTTCCTGGAACATGGCAGTGACACACCAGCAGCTAAGCTAGTCCATGGAACTGCCTTAGAGGTAGGAGGGGAGGGAGCTGGAGAAACACGGCCGGTGACAACTTGAAAGCTGTCGTAAGCATGACAGACACAGCTAAGAAAGCACTTGCTTTACGTGACAAGTGAAGCCCTGGGTATGTCAGCTGTTATTTTTTAAGCTCTATTTTATTTGCATAAAAAGTTTTAATACAAAGTATGAAGGGAATATAAGATACAGTTCCTTTTAGGAACTGATATTTATTTTGTTAGACCATTTAAAAGTAAGTTATATAAAGTAACTTTAAGCATGGTCATGGAAACATACATATCCCATCATATTTAAAAGAGATGAAAATGGATTTCTCAAACCATAGAAAATCAAAATGGCTGCTCCTTTCCCAAGGATGGGCTGTAGCAAGAGGGAAGAGCGGCAATCTTGAGAAGAGCTGAGATCTGGACAAAGGTTGTGCACAGGGAGAAACTCTGCTCTCCGGTGCAAGGCACATGGGCCAGCGGGGTTATTGACAGGACTGTGCAGGCCCCAGGAGAGACGGGGGAGACAGGAAAGGACATATGGAGGGAGCTGGCTCATGAGCTGGGCTCCCTTGGGGAGTGGGCAGAGATTTGCTTTTCCCCAGCACCTCCCTTCTTGAGACTCTATGATTATTCTGTGTTATTGAGGACAGTTGGAAATCTTTTTATTTTAATTTTTTTAGGGTAGGTAGTGAACATTTATTTAGAATAAGAAAACAAACCTTATTATTCAGAAAAGTGATGAATGGTAAACTCATCATATAATCAGGAAAATAACATGTATGCTTTTATTCACTGCCTGACAACCTCTATAATACTCATTTCTTACCGCTTTTTCTGTTGCATTCTCTTAAGACAATTTGTAACTAGATTGTTTCTATAGAGGTGGATAATTATTGCGGTATTGTCTGTCCACTGCAAACCCACCCTTCACCCACCCTTCCACCCTTCCTTCCTTCCTTCCTTCCTCCCTTCTCCCCCACCCCCCCCTTCTTTCCTTCTTGTTTCTGAGACAGAGTCTCATTATGTACCCAGGCTGGCCTCAAACTTAAAATCCTTGGGCCTCAGCCTCCCAAGTCCTGGGATTACAGGTGTGCATCACCATGAGCAGCTCTCACTCCCCTTCTGGACTCAGTTTTGTGCTCTTGGACTTTGATTCTGCAAATTGTGAGTACATTTGTGCTTGGTTAATGGATGGACTCTGCAGTCAGGGGTGCTGGAGTGAGTGTGACAGGCAGGAGCAGGGGACTTTGCTCCCGTTGACCTCGGGGGCTATTCCTGCAGTGTGGCCTGACGATGGCCTCTCTCACCAGTTAGAAACTGACCTTCTTTTGGATTTTTGTTATGGGATCCAATAAATTATGTTTCTTGTTTAAGGCACTTGCACCTTATTTTTTTCTATTTTTACTTGTAGCCAAAAGCATAGCAAATAATGGAACTATTATTAAAGAGAAATTGATTGACTGCATCACATAAATAGTGTACCAGAAAAAATGGTCTAATTTCTCTATTAAAACACTAAGTACAAAATGACTCAACAACCTCATTTAAAAGAGTATAATTTGGGTAAGATATTCTCAGATACAAAGCAGAATATCTTATGCCTTCTTAGCAAATCCATTTAAAATTTTTCCAATTAAGACTTTAACGGTGAGAGCTTTGGCTCCCTCTTCTTAGCCAATTAGTTTGGATTGTTTTCTGCTGCAGATCACACCACTGAAATGTGGTGGGATAAATGCTCTGGCAATGGCTTTTAGACAGGAGCCCCAAATGTCACAGAATTTTCCACTTGGCCACAAGCTACCCACTTCTCAGTGAAGGACTGTGAGGACAGTGACAGGGTAGACAGATGTTATTTCTTTGGAACCCACCTTGAAGTTTTTCACACATGTTAGGACCAAGGAGAGATCAGTCATAGGCCTCAACATTAAGAGGGTCAATCATACAAATTCTATTTTCCCAGTCAAATATTCCTTCACTTTACCTTCTACTTACTTATTTTTTGGTGGGGAGGGAGAGAGGGAAGAAATTACAAACTCAGAAATATTGTTCTTTCTTTTTACCAGTGGTCATTTTTTTTTTTTTTTTGCTTGTTTACATCATGACCATTCGGTATGAATGACAGTAGCAGACCTAAGTTCTTACAGTCATTCAGGGACCCATATTCTTGCCACTGAGTGACCCCAGCATTCCCTATGGCACTGGAATCCTACACCAAAGACCTTGCATGTCATCAGCATATGATGACAGGCAGTGGAGAGTATGAGGATTTTATGAGCCTGGCCTGAAAATGTATCTCTTCTGTGTATCTCATCACTTGCCATGATGCATCCCAAATCCACCCTGAACTGTGAGAGAATTTGGAAAATGTGGTTCATCTATGCAGCCAGGAGGAAAAGGAAATGGAGTTTGGGAACATATAGCATTGTCTCTGCTACACAGTGTTAAATTGGAATAGAAATATCAATATGATTATTTTCTTAACAACCTGTACATTACTCGAGAGGCAAAGGATTAATGAATCCTTTTCCCCTTCCGCATAGGAAGTTGACCTTTGGCTAACTTTCTAGTTCTGTTTCCCTGGAAACCGAGAAAGAAAGAATATGAAATCAGGGAGCCAGGCAAGGGTACCGATGACAAATCAACCCCTTCTTGGTGAATTGCATTAAACTGGAAGTAATGCAAATGCTGCAGAGGAAGTGCGAGCTCTCAGCCTCTGTGAGTATGATGACTCCCGAACAGCAGCCAGGCCGGTCCCTGGAGAAACACTCGAATGAATGGGCTCATGGAGGGACAGCCCAGACATTAGCTCGCGTACGAGGGTTTTAACCAGGGGAGGCTTGTCGCACCTGGAATGAGTCCTGTCCCCTCTTTCCTGGGGACCTTGCTGGGTGGCTCCTTGGCAGCTGTGTGACTGCTTCATGTCCCCAGGGCCTGGCACTCCTCTAAGGGAGAGCCACATGCCTGGTCATCGTCACCCAGAGGACACACAGGACCTTGGGCTTCCGTTACTTTTAGGGGCTCATGAAAACGCTTTGCTTTTTAACATCAGAAGGAAAAAGGTCAAAATAATATTTTGATATGAAATATTACTATCTTATCTTTATGTCAATGTAGTCATATCACATATGTTTTGATGTATTTTACTGCTATAAAATGAAGGGGCTGATGAAGGCAAAAGTGAGCAATGACTGTGAGTGGAACATGCCCTGTGCTGTGGTCTCTGGAGGCTGACTGGCTACACCTGAAATAGTCAAAGTTTCACAAAATTGATCTTATGTACAAAGTTATCTTTCTCCCCTTCTTTAAATGAGCAGTACCTTTTTGTGAAAAATTGGGCCTTAATCAGTATTTAAATGGAATATGAAAAATAAAATACTCGTATCTATCTCTGGCTTGCTGTTTTTGTGGGCAGATAAGGTACAGCTGTCTAGTGGACATTATTGCCTGAACTCCTGGCCCTGAGGATGGGGACCAAGTCTGCGGGCAGGTCCTAATGCGTGCATACTAGTCCAACTCTGGCATCTCTGGAATTTGGTGCACTTGAGATGGCCCATTTTCCCAGTTTCCCAGGACCCCAGGGTTGCTGTCACAGCCCCCAGCCATCAAGCAGGCTGCTGACACTGCTGATGCTGACTGGTGTAGGGGAGGTGGGGAGTCAGTCCGCCCCCGAATAGGCCTGCTTCTTCCTTTCCTGTGCACTGACTCTAAACACCACATTCTGAAAACAAAAAAAGCAAGGCTTAGAGAGGGTGTTTTAGTCCAAAACAGCACAGAAAAACATCTGTTTAAAACAGCCCGTGGCTTTCCTTGACTATTTCATGCTTTATTTATTTATTTTTTGTCATACTATGACTAATATTCTTCTTTCATGTTCTTAAAAGAAATTGTTTGAAGATGAAGAAATGTTTCATCTGTCCATTCATCAATCCACGCATCCTTCTATCCAGAAGCAGATAATTTTAAAAAATTGAATGAAGTCCCTTCAACTTCAATATAAGGAAACCAAAGGCCAAAGATATCAATGAGTTTTCTTGAGTTCGCACAGTCAGTCAGAAGTAGACCAGGACAGTGCTGTTCCTCCCGGCCCTCAGCTCAGCCTGTCTGTTCCACATTCACTCCTTTGGTAGGCACAATGAAGAAGAGGAACAGAGGTTAGCCCAGCATATGAACAGCTGGAGGCCAGGCCTGGGGAGTGCTGACAAAAGAGACCAGGCCTAACCACTCTTCAGAGAGCCACACTTCACCTGGCACAAGATGAATCAAGCCTCCTTGGGCACTGCTGAGTCTGGACGCTCTCATTCAGCACACACGCATCTGTGCAGAGGTCTCAGAGGGTAGCTTTGTCCTCGGAAACTTGTACCAAAGCCCATCATACAAGAGCCAGATGACATTTCGTCTGGAAAGCCACAGAGCTCCTTGCTCTGAGACATGGCTAATGTTTGCCTGATGCCGCAGCTGTGCCATCAAACATCATGGCACCAAGAAGGAATCTCCACTTCCCACCCCATGAACCTGGACCATAGGCAGAAGGACATGAAGGCACGAAGTCGGACTGCACAGCCACGGTCCGCGGGGCAATCCTCAGCCTCTTCCTTGTCACACCAGTGGTGTCAGCACTAAGCTTGTCACCAGATCCAGCAGTTGGGACAATCAGCGTGGGAAGACTTTCGTTTCTGTGTGGCTCACGTCCTGACAGAGAAAGGTGGAATGCTGCAAACGAAGACACAGACAGGGCTTCTTTGTTCTTCATCCTTCCTACAGCTATCAGCACAGGTGCTCACACAGCACTGTTTGTGCGTCGGATGCTGTCTCGAGTTTATGTGTAGCTACTCACTGAATCGCTAGAGTGTCTTTGTGAGAGGGCTGTTATGACCACAGAGAAGGAACCCGGCACACAGCCGAGGTGACTTGCTTACAGGTACACAGTAGTGGCACAGCTGGGCTACGAACCCAGATGCCCTGGTTCCAAAATCTGCTGTTAATTTCCCCGCCAACTTCCTTTTTGTTAAGAATAGCGACTACATGCAGTGTCATTCCGGATAAGACCCACAGCCCAGCATCCACCCACTCACAAGCTCAGCGGGGACATCAAGCCAAGCTTGGAGATCCACAGACAGCAAGTGCAGATGCTGCTGTAGCTCTGGCGGCATGTTCTTCAAGACAAACATTTCTGTGGCAGACTCCTTCTGCAGTGGAGAGGCATAGCCCTCACTCCCTGTAGACCCAGGTCTGCTGACCTTCTGGGGACTTGTATCTTGAGGTCTCCTGCTCTACCCAAGATTTGGGAATTCCTTACAATAAATCACACTCCTTTTCCAGGGACTGGTGGGGTGTTTACTCCCTGCCTCTAAATCATGACAGACATGTATTTCTACAAGGGTAATGGGTGAAGATAAAGCAAGAGCTACTTATAATGCTGGGGGGAAAGAGTGGTATGGAGCAGTAGCACATGTGTGTCACAGCAGGACAGAGGACAGAAGGATTCTGGGCCAGCAGTGACACTGAGCAAGAGGCAGAGAACTGAGAACACAGCTCAGGCCCAGAAATCAGGGCCAGACCAGGAGCAGCACTTTCCTGGGGGCTCTGAGGAGTAGGAGTATTCTAATTCTACTTTGTGTAAAGATATCACGGTACTAGAGTACACCGCATTAAGAAGAGATAAACAGAAACTTGCCGTGATGGTTAAGCTCGATCATAGCGACTTGATTGACTTGGAATGTGCATGGGAGATTGGTGGAACACACTTCTGAATGTGTCTGGGTGTGGAAGAGTGACCTTGGGCACTGTGTCTGGCCCCTGGTCCTATTCTCCTGCTGTTTCCTGGGTGCCATGATCCAGGGAGCTTTGCCCACTGTGCCCTTTGTCTACCGTGCTCTTCATCTTCTTCCAACATGTTCCTATGTCAGAGCCAGACAGTCACGGTCTGAACTCTCTGAAACTGTGAGCCAAATAAATGACTTTAAGTTTCGGGCATCTGGTATTTAGTCTAAGCAACGGAAGGGCTAATAAAAGTGCTCATATTATTGGTCAGTTTTTAGTCACTGTGACAGAATATTTGAGATAAATAGACTTAAGGTAGGGTGAGTTTATACTGGTTCAATGCTTCTGAAGTTTTAGTCCATGGTCACTTAGCCCTGTTGCTTTTGGGCCTGTGGTGAGCCAGGGTGTCATGGTGGAACAGCCTGTGGCTGAGCAAAGCCGCTCACCTCATGATGGGCAGGAAGCGAAGAAAGAGAAAGAGAAGAGGAAAGGGCAAGTGTTCCAATATTTCTTCAACAGCACTTCCAATGGCCTACTTCCTCATATACCAAAGGCCCCACCTATTAGTTTCCCCCACCTCCTCATAATACCATTGGCTTGGAACTGAGCCGACAACACATGAACTTTTAGGGGACATTTGAGCTTCAAACTATCACATCTAGCCAAGTCCTATCATTAAATCCAGACACAGGTAGACTTTGACTCCAGTTTATAACAGTAGTACCTTCCATTTATCCATCCTTTGTATTCCACTGTATTCTCTAGTCCATAAAGAGAGATAAATGTATTACACTGAAAATACATCTAACAAATATTTAGTAAAAATCTAGAGTGCATAAGATACCTCTGTAGGCACTGTGGCTTGGGCAATGGCAAAAACCAGATCAGGATCCCTGTCCTAATTATAAATATGTAAATATAAAACAAGAAGTTAATGTTCTTTCTTGCCAGTACCATGCTTCCCATACTCCACAGGTTATCTATTATATATACTTTCCTGAACTTTTAAAGATTTATTACACACTCACAGATTTTCTTCCTTCCCTCCATCCTCTTTTCCTTCTTTCCTTCATTCTTTCTTTCTTTTTTTCTTTTCTTCATCCTTCCTTTCTCTTTTTCTTTCCTTTTATGAGATAGAGTATTGCTAAATTACCCAGGCTGTCCTCAATACATTTTATTATCTATATTCATATATTTTTTTTACAAAAATAGAATAATGCTTTGCAGAATGATTTATTACTGTTGTAGCTGGTGTACCCTGAGAAGCAGACTCTGACACAGGATTCAAATGCATCTCTGTCCAGCATGTCTAGATCCACTCATTCATTTTATATGTCTGTATCATATTTACTTTATGTCTGTATCATTATTTATTTAACCCTGCAGTACAAACACATTATCCTACCCCTCCCTACTTCCTGTGCATTGACATTTAGGGTCTTTGGTAAGAGTGTTGATGTTACTGATTCGCTCTAAGAGGAAACAGATGCAAAAAGGGTGACTTCATTTTCCAAAGGCCATGACTACACGGCAATGTTCTGAGGCCTGGGAAGGATGAGTGTTCCCAGCAGGGACGTAAGTTTAGAGGCTGATCTTTGTCCCTATCATGCTTGAGATTTATAGCTAATACATGTTAGTGTGAAGTTAGCTACATTAGTCCCCATGGTGACCATATAATGGGAGAGACCTCATTAAATTAGTGGTTTATTTCCTCCTTTCCAACTATAGCAGCCACTGCTGAATTTAGACATTCTTTGGTTTAAATTTTATCATGGTTTTTGCAACCTATCCATGCCGCAGTTTTAAGATTATTGAATTTTTAAAATATAATACAACTGTGTATGATTTTTGATCCAAGTGATGTTTATCCATATTTTAATGGTAGTGTTATCCTCAGATCCTTGAAGAAACCATGGGAATCTTTACGTTTCTTTGTTGAGTGCCATTTCTATGGTTCTTGGAGGGTGAGTCAGATGTCCATTAATCAATACTTTTGGAATCTTTGCCAAAACATTTACTCTGGAGGAGGAGGATCTGTGTTGTTTTCAAGGACCTTGCCTCTCCCCCAGCCACTGTGTACCTATGGTAAATCATTTGACCTTCCTTGGTCTCTGGGTGATACCTCTCTTACTTGTTCTGAAAATCTAAGGAAAAACTAAAGCAGTGCTCATCCAGCATCAGCTACTATAGGAATCTACAGGAGGAAAAGAAGAATTGGGATTTTGCTGAGGTAGACTGGCTCCTTTCCCCTACCCAAAGAACTAGCATCCAGAAGCTGAGCTCCTCACTATGTCCTGCTCCCTACCCGGGACACTCTGCTCTCTGAGGAGCTTTCACAAGAGCTGGGGTGCGGAACACTTACCTAGCAAGTGTGAGGCCTTAAGGTTCTATCCTTAGCACCATTCATAAAATCAAAAGAAAGCAAAAACCTTCATAATTGGTAGAAATTTTACTAAAGATTTCATGGGAAGGTAGAGAAGATTCCTCCAGCTAAACTTAGTGATCTTTCTATCAGACACACTAGTTCACCTCTGGGAATTCATCTGGCCACCAGGAACCCTTATCCTGTTTCCAACTGTGTCAGCAGAGACTCCAGTCTCCACACCTCAGGCTTTTCTTCACTTCTTAAGCTTCTCATTGGATCTTTCTATGTGTTGTCCCTTTGAGCTTTACAGACATTCATCCTTACACTCTTAGACTCCCATATAATCTTTCTGCTCATTGGCTGAAACATTCTTGAGAATTCTCCTTAGAAGACAGTGGGGTAATTTTAATAATAAATGTGCTCCTTGTCACAAACTTCTGTTTTCCTTGGTATTATTAGGTACTTTAATTCTTCTGATGGTTCAGAACATTTACAGATTGCTTAGATCTGGAAACTGGGGGGCATCTGAGACAGTCTGTCATTTGGTGCCTAAAGCAAAGGACTTGCCTATAGCTAAGGAATCACCATTGATATAAAGTAGTGGGTGACTTCCAATCTAGCAGTCATCTTGCTGCATCAAGCTCAGGGCACACATAAAGGAGAGGCCTTTGGATTTAGTGGAACCTCAAACTCTGAAGTAAAAGGGACAAACTTGAACTTAGACAGGTTAAATAAAAACTTTCCTTATAGTTGTGGTCTCTGAATCCTAAAAGTACAACAGATTAGACAGAAGCTTCAGAACCCGTGAACTTACCTGGTGGGCATGATTTCCAGGAACATACACAGACTTAAACTCTTTCATGAGGCTCCGAGCTTCTGCAATATCCCAAAGAGAACAAAAGAGTTCATCCACAGCGATTTTGGATTTGTGAAATGTCAGGTTAGTTGCAGAGTCACAACCTGAAACAATTCAAAAGTATTTTCTTAGGTGAGCAAATCTTTAAACTAAGTTTCCCTCATAACATCTTGAGCTCAATGTAACACAGATGGTAATTTCTTTTAATCCTGTTTTCCCTTGGACATTCACCAATGTGGTTGTTTCACTCATCTATGAGCAAAAGAATATAGTAAGTGTAAAAGCTTTTGACATAAGCAGGACTCAGCCTCATCTGTGATCTCAGCCACTGACTTTCATCCATGGACTGTAGAGGGTTCATAGAAAGAAAGTTCCCTAGGAGCTTGTAACATTGCTTTTGGGAAAATAAGCAGAGACACAGGAAAACATGAGACTGTTATTATATAATGACATTCCCTTGCTTGAATCCCATCAATTTTCATAAAGTAGTACAACAAGGCTGAGAAAGGTGCTAGCATTGCTCCAATAGAAGAACTTGCTGGGATGGGCAGCTTATCTGTGTTAAGAAGGCACAAGACTTAGCTCAAAAGGCAGCCGTTCAGACAACCCAACAGCATCTAAACAAGAACACTATTCTTGGCAGCCATTTCAGTGTTATTTTCCCCCTTTACTGAGTTTACTGGTATACTTTAGGTAGACATTATGATGACATTCATCATTGAGTATTTGTACCTGTTCATGATGTACCTCCATTCTCATTTTCCCCATTCCCCTGCCTTCCCTACCACCCTCACCCCTATATACATAAACTCTGTGGAATTAGATGGAACTTTTCTATTTTCTAGGAAGCTCATTCTGAAAAATGATCAATGATAAGATGGAAGTTTAAAAAAAAAGATTACACATGTGTTTTCTTAACTTTTACAGAGTAGGTGTGATCAAAACATATGGTGAATGTTTAAATTTTAAAAATTCATTATGGTAAATAAATATTTCTATTAATCTCCCTCACAATACTTATCCTTGGTTCAAACATTTTCATGAGTGTCTCTATGAGGTATGATACAAAGAATATAGTAAGTCCTGCTGCCAAGTGCCATCTAACGAGAAGGCAGGAATATAAACACATTATGAGATGTCCCCATCCACCTTATTCACTGGATCTGGTATTAAGTGTTTTCAATATGACAATAAAGGTAAATGTTTTGAATTTATTCAAGATAATGCAGCAGGTATGACAGACGACACACCTAAAGACACTCACCAAGAGAGCTTCCAGAAGCTTCAGAAAGTAGCAAAAGTTTCGAGATAAATGTGTTCGAAGCAAGGGGGAGGGTATTTTGAGGGCGATTAATTTTAAAAAAATTTTAATTCAATTATTGTCATTTTATCATACTTCTTACATTGGAAATGTTAACTCTTTACTTCTTACATCACCCTGTTAAGGCAGGAGCTATTATTTCTTCCATTTTTAAGAAAGAGGGACAGAGATGCAGGTCAAGTCACAATCTAATCAGCAGACACTGGCAAAGCCCCGCACATATTCAGTTACCCTGAGCATAACCTGTAGGTTCTATGTTCTATGTTCTCTGACTGCTTTCTACCCCAAGTACCCACAGGCCTGTCCATACATCCTGATTTCTGTCTTTGTTTCTTCTCCTGTTTCTGTCTCTATCTTTTCTTGCCTCAGGGTTTACTTTGGTTACAGCAGCATGAGTGGCCTGTTTATGAGCAGGCTGGGAAGCCCATACTCAGAGACACACCCCCATTTTCCCATTCCCTGGATGCAGTTCTGAGTTGTGGTCTCCCCAGTCTCACTAAGGGATCTTAAAAGGACCGGGCCGGCTGCCCATGACAGCTGCTCATTCACCGTATCCCTTTTTCAGCTTTCCTGTCTTTCCTGTCCCATTGCCCTCCTTCTCATTGTGCTTTGCCACCCGTAGTGACTGCACCCAAACTCCTGTCTCAGGGCACGCAAGCTTCCACAGTGACTCAAGACAGGCAGCCTAAATCCAGAGCCTATGATCTTCTTTTTTCTTTTTTGGTAGCAATTTTATTAGCTTGTAATGCATAGAGCACATATTCCCCACTTAACATGTAGAATCCAGTAGCTGTTAGTATAATCCAAGAATTGCACAGCCATCACCCTGCAGTCAGCTTTAGAACACCTTGCATCATCCAAGCAAGAAACCTCATATCTGTCAGCAGTTACTTCTGTCTTTCCCTACCCCAGGCCTGGCAACCATTAATACGCTTTCTGTCTCTGGATTTACTGATTCTGGACATTCAAATAAATGAAATCAGAATATGTGGTCTTTAGGGACTGGCTTCTTATATTTACTATGTTTTCAGGGTTTATCCAAGTTATAACATTTACCAGGACTTCATTTCTTTGTATACTCTACTAATATTCCATTGTAGAAATTCATGATATTTTATGTGTCTATTCAGAATCTGGGTTGTCTCTGAGCAATGATCAGTGCTGCTAGTTTT
>PVIR01030340.1:0-20346 GCA_004026965.1 Petromus typicus | reverse complement strand
GTCTTTATCTAGGGTATGATGACCAACTCATCTCCACTTTCCTCGACTTTGTCGATTTTAACACTCAAAGGTTCCTTTTTTGAGTGAACCCTTCCATTGTAGCTTTGACTATAAGGCCCAGGTTTCGGGAACTCCCTCCACCTGGGACAAGCTGGGATGCTTGATCATCGTAACTAAGACACACTGAGCAATGCCGGGGTAAATTTTCAACAATTGTGTCTAAAGTGCAGAGTTATTTCCCCGGGTCCACTGCATGGATCAACCAGAACTAGCAGTAAGTGCATCGCTCGCCCTGCACTCGGGTCTCTGAGCATCTGCCGTGGACCAAGCACTATGAGTCCTGAGGTGAACAGAACACTTCCTCTGTCCAGAGTCGAGGGGCCACCACGCTCCTTCCTCCTTTACACAGAGGACCTGGGCCATCGCCATTTTCCAGCACGCTTATTCCTGCTCTCTTACACACAAGTACCCTGTTGTATTTATTTAGATTAAATTCAAACCCTGGGGGGTATTAGTTACCTCCTGGTTAATAGGCTGATAATTCATGAAGCCCCAGGGACAGCCCAGGACGCTTAGAGGACCTGTAAACCATATCCCATGCATTCGAGCGCTGGCCTGCCTCTGAGGTGGGGCCACATTCCCACGTTCAGTCTGTGAGGAGATTCACTGGCATCCTGGCCTCAGCAGCTCCGCCAGGACCCAGCCTGTCACTGTTCTCTTTCCTGACTTCCCTGGCACTACAGGTTCCCAATAACTCTGGCTGCGTAAGCAGAGAATTGTCCATTCTCCATCCACATGGCTCTTAATCCCCCCTCTCCAGCCACCCGTGGACACCTGACATATTGAGGTCTTTCTCTAAACCTGGCACCAGGAGCTTAACTTTCTTAACCCCAGAAAATAGAGAAGGGTTAAAAATTCTAACCAGAGGGATGCAGATGTGGTGGGCAGAATTCGCATGATTTTCTGCTCAGACCCTAGGACCGAGGAGATGATGCAGTCCTACACCTGTGACTGTGTTTCTGTGGGACTGGAGGACCTCTCCATCTTCCGTGTTTCCGTGTGTGGCTGGAGGACATCTGAAGTGGTAAGCTGACTCTCAGTTCCTTGAATAGGAGTTTCACCTGTGGGACTGATATCACAGAGCCTTTAAACGCTAAGCCTTTTTGCAAGCTGGTGGAAGCAGGTACATCAGAAAGACTCAAAGGATGGTAAAGTTAGAAGGAGTCATGCTAACTGAATGTGCAGGACCAGAGGACAGCGTCTTGGAGATGACACAGTCAATAGCTGGCAAGGACATTGGACCTCAGCTCCAAATGCACAAGTGGTGATGTGCCTGCAGCAACAGGAGTGAGCTTGGAAATGAATTCTTCCAGGTGAGGGTCGAGGGTCACCAATGTCTCGATTTCAGCCTTGTGAGAACCTAAGTAAAGAATCCGGCCATGTCCATCCCGACTCCGTATCTGCAGGACTGTGGGACAATAAATAGGTGCTGTTTGAAACTAGGTTTGCTATAGCAATTGAACTAATATCACAAACTATCACCACCTTGCTCTGTGTAATAAATAAGAGGATAAAGGATGTCCGTGAATTAAAAACCTCCCTACATCTGGAAAACAAAATGAGATGACATAAACTAGGACATGTCTGTCACAGAATCACTCAGGAGCCGTGTCCCCGAAGCTGGTCAGATGTTTCTTTTTTTAAGTCTGCTCCACACAAGGCAGCCTGAGCCCCAGGGTGCAGCCAGCCTGGGAGGAGAGGACTTGGAAGGAAGGAGACAGAGAAAGATGGCATCGCTAGGCCGGGGACACACACCAAGAAGTTATTTCTGAGATCTGTGACAAGTCTGAGAGGCATCTGAGGTGCAGTTGGGCCCAAGCAGCTCTCCCGACTCCCAGGTGCTCTGCAGCAGTTCAGCCTATCACAGTGCAGTTACGTAAACTCAATGCCCCCAGGCCTCACAAGCCTCGGGCATAAATGAGGTCACATCAGCATTAGACCAACGATTTGCTTACTCAGATACCTTCTCACTGACTGCATTAGTTAGAACACAGAAAGGGGCTGGGACAGAGACACTCAAACACAGAGTAGCTCAAGCAGAATGGAAGTTTATTTCTCTCTCATGTGACATCCTGAAGATGGATGGTAGTCTTTGGCCAGATGGCAACCCTGCCCCACAGTGCCACTTTGAGTCCCAGGCTCCTTGTACCATGATCTTCCACCTTTCCCTCGGATGCCATCCTTTCCTGTGCTGTTGGCACCACCACTGAGTCTACCTTCAACCCCTAGAAAGGAAGTAGAGGAAGAAGAAACTGACACATATAAGTAAGGGACCCATCGCTTCTACTCACATTCTACTTGCAAAAAAAAGGAGCCACACTAGCTGCAAGGAAGGCTAGGAGAGGTGGTTACCATTGATCTTGGTCAACTTCCTGTTGCTGGAACAAAATACCTGACACACACAATTTAAAAAGAGAAAGGGGGTTGTTTTGGCTGATGGTTTCAAAGGTTTCTTTCTGTGGTTAGCTGGCTCCAAGGCAGGGATGTTATGGCCAAAGGGCCTGGTGGAGCAAGTGAATAGGAGTTTCACCTGTGGGACTGTTCCTGGTTTCATCAGGAACTCGTTGTAGTTCCCAAGAAGCAGAGCACAGGAGGAAGAAACCCAAAGGGGCCAGAGACCAGATAGAGTCTCGAAGGTCATGCTTCCAAGACTCTCTTAGACAGTCAGAAATGTGCAGTAGTCATCTTTTAGGCAACTGTCAAGCCGATTAAATTGACAATCAAGATAAACCATCACCCTATTGGCTGTCTGTGGAGTCTTCTCACTAAAAGAAGGAAAAGCAGATCCAGGCAATAAGGAGGTGCCTTTGTGACCACCAACCCAGGTTTTACTAAAAGTCTCTGAGAAGCGTCTCACATGAACTTGGACACCTCCACAAAACCACTGCAGTCCTGTCTTCTTTGTCAGTAATCCAGCTATGTGGCTGTTTCAATTTGGAATCCCTCAAAGCAGAGCCAGAGACAAGGATTTTGTGTGTGTAGTTGATTTTTGAACTAATCCCAAGAGGTAGGATTGAGAAAGGGGGAGAGTAAGGAAGGAAAGAGGAGAAGCCAAAGCATTACATACTACTGGCCTTAGCCCATGTTCTGTTACTATAACAAAACACCTGAGAACTGGTCATTTATGAGAAATAAGGTTTGTTTAGCTCATGATTCTGAAGTCTGGCAAGTCCAAGAACACGGGTTTAGCATCTGTTCTGCACCTGGTGAGGGTCTTCCGGCTGCATTATAACATGGCAGAGGGCATCGTATGGTGAAGCAGGATGAGCACACTGGCGTGGGTCTCTCTCCTCCCCGTCCCTTTTCTTCCTTTTCCTCTTCTTCTTCTCCTCTTCATCTTCCTCCTCTTCCTCTTCTTTTTCTTCTCCATCTTCTTCTAAAGCCAAGTATGCTGCTATAAGAATGTCACCTTTACAACCTCATCTAATGCTGACTACTTCCCAGAGACACTTCTTCCACACACCACTTACATAGGACTTTGGGGACTAAGCTTCAATCACAGAAACTTGCAGGTGACACGTTCAAACCACAGCCTGATGCCGCTGCAGATGTTCTAAGAAATGCTCCATGTTCTTCTAATGCGCAGGAAGGTAAACCTTCTGCCACTGCCTCCCACATTCACCGTTTGAAGGATCTTGTGAGTGTTCGCTCTCTGCCCACAGGGCTCACGACTCTGCCGAGGCAGAGAGGTGGAGACAGAAGGTGGACGTTTGCAGTGGACACTCTCTGTGTACGCGAGCACAGCCCACCACGACTGGTACTTAAATCCAGCAAGGGCCAGAGGATGCAATGTGAACCCAAGAGCAATGCAACCTTCTAGATAGGGAAACGGAGCTAGAGTTCTTCAGGATTGGACAGATGTGCTTCTGCCCCACACAGCCTGCCTCCCAGCCCACGGTGCTGGACCAGGGGCACGCTTGCCTCTCTCCTCGGATCCATACAGTGCCTGTGCGCAGCTGGGTCCCTGCTCATCGAGGCACAGCCGTTCCCACCCTCAAGTTATCCATTAATGTGTTTGTCTTTGTCCAAGTGAATTAATCAAGGAGTTAATATTTATGTCTTGGACTTCAATAAATATTAACTAGTATTATTAGCTAGGAGCTTCACGAGCAATACCTGATCAGCAAGAAGCATATTATGTAAAGCAGAAGCTAACGCAGGGGACAGGGTTGTAGATCAGTGAAGGGCCCTGTGCTCTGCATACACGAGCGGTTCAGTCATTATTTTGGACTGAAATCTAAGGCTTGAACTCAGGAAGCCTGATGTCTCTTGGATGCTCACTGGTGGTATCCATTATATCGCCATGTAATTGTGACTGTAATGCAGGGGCCCACTCAGGCAGCAGCACCCAGGAAGGATGGAGGCCTGGAAGGCCCACTGCAGGAATTTCCCATCAATCCAGCTGTCCAGGGCAGCCTCATTCTGTCCCCAGCTGGCAAGGCCAGCGTTCAGCCCTGAGATCCCCCTCTCAGCAGCCACCCTGGCTAAGTGCTTCCGCGGCTCCCAACAGATGGCAGGGTGGGCGGCGGGGGTGAGGTCAGGGCCTCAGAGAGCACTGAGTAATGGGGCAGCGGTTTTAGAGCCTCAGACTGAGCGATTTCAGCTTGGTTAGCTTTTTAGGGCACTGCAAAGAAATTGGACGTGGAGGGGGCAGGTGCAGGGAGCAGCCGCTGGGCCTGGAAGGCTGCCATACCACCTGCGAAGGGAAAGCGGAGGAGGAAGCTCATTAACCGGCCCCGGATCATTAAGTCCTGGCCCCCAGGGGCACAGTCACTGAGTGGACTTTCATTTTTATAGGTCCCTCTTCAGGGAGTCCCTGGGGGACCCAGCCCAGGCCAGGGCTCTCATTTCAGGTATGAAGTGGTTCCAGCAACCCCTCCAGGTGGAAGCCTCTGGTAACCATTGCTGGAAAGCTCACTGAGGCTGGCATTGGCTCAGGCAGGGAAGCCGAGGCTGGGGTTCAGAGAAGTGACTTAGTCTGTCCAGGCACATAGTTTTGAGAGCCACAGAAGCAAAGGTCCCAGCAAGTCTGTCCAGATTGCCCAGTCCATAATGTCCACAATGACCTTGCCCTGGTCTTGTAGGACAGAGGACAGTAGGCCTCCACGGTCAGTGCGAACAGCCGAGGATGGACGGCACAGGCCTCCTCAGAGGTCAGAGGGGGCAGGAGGGAGAAAGCTGGCCAGGGCTGGCATCAGTGGTCCCTTGGCGAAACCTCAAGAGAGGGAAACTAAGGCCCTGCTCTGACGGCGGGGACAGAGGAGTGTAAGGGCACAGGGGCCGGTCCTCTCAGAGGGCGCTTGGAAAAAGACAAAGGAAAGGACATTGGTGAAGGGCGCAGGCCTTCAGGCCGTCGGGGAAGGCCTGCCAGAGGGCCTGCGTGGTGCGAACTCACTCCTGGAATGACTGTGAGGTGGCAAGGGGACAGTGACAGCCCTGAATCCAGGGGGGACTGGATCCCTTTGGGCCCCAGAAAGAAGCTGGTGTACCTGGAGAGGAGGAGGTGAGGGGTAGGAGGAGAGAAGGCCAAAGCATCCCGCCCCTCCTGACCATGGACCCGAGGCCGAGTCAGAGGCTTCTCCCGACTCTGCTTCTCAGCTAGTTCTGAGGTTCCGACCAGCGTCTGAGCGGCAGGTGCCCAGCACAGGTGTGGGCACATATTTGCGGCTTCACTGGTGTTTCTGAACACATCTGAGATGACCCCTCGGGAGAAATGTGGCAACTGTTGGTAAGTTACACTGTGGCTATTCGGAATTAGGCAAAGTCCTGTCCCATCCGCTAAGACCTTCTTCCTCCAGGGCAACGTGGCCCATACAGACTTTCCAAGTTCCTCTCCGGAAGCTTCCCTGACCGATCACCCCATCCTCTGAGCTGCCTCTCCTTCTTCTGCTGTCTTTCTCCTCAGCCTTTCGCTCATCCCCCGATGGCATGCCGTTTCGTTGACATCCTCATTTTGCTTAGTGCCGGACTCCACTCACTAGGGGGTAAGCTCCATAGAGATAAAGATGTTTATCTTTTGATTAATGGCTGTGCTGAGCTCCATGAATATTAGTTGCCTGAATGGATGGTACCAAGGCCATACTGCCCCGGAAGCAGGACAGACAACATTCTGGGACACCAGTAAAGTAGTGATTTCTTCCCAAAATAAGACCAGTGCAGTTTCAATGAACATATTGAACATGTCCCAGTTTGCACTGAAGAAGGGAACCTATTCTGATATATATAATTGTGCTTTATGTGTTAGTATAGTTTTTGTACTGAATTGATGTCAGGGGGTCTGGAGAACACTAATCACTCAGAGCTGTCTGCCTTAAACTCCAGCCTTAAACACACAGCTTTGTAGGCTGCCGAGGTTGGTCTCCAAAACAGTTCTCTAGTGAAAACCTCGACTTCCACTACCTCTGTGTGTTTCAACTTTGAGGTCCAAATTAGTGAATCTCAATCCTTCCTGTGGGAATGGTTCACCAGGCTGGGGCAATGCGGACAGACCTCAGGGGTAGGGAGACCCGGAGTGACACCGGGAACGCAGACTCCGGGACAAAGCAGAAGGTGACTGCTCCTTATCTCTCTACACAGTTCCACCCCACTTCCTTGTCTCAACTCGATGTCTACTCAGTGCTGTGTGGGAGGAGACTGAGAGTAGAAAAGGGCTGCTGAGCGTTGCCCCTGGAGAAGGTGTTTTCTGTGGTCTATAAAATCCAAGTAAAATTGTCCCTTTAAAGCACAGCTCAGGGAAAATGACTACGTACTTGAAAAGAGTAACCTGCCTCGTTGTACTGCCAGAGAGCCGGGTTTTGGATGTCTCAGAAACTTCCCCACAAGCCTAACACTCCAGTATGCTAAAACTGAGTTGCTCGCCAAGTCCCCTCCACCCATTTTTACACTTTTGCTTCTAAGACCTCCATCTGCATCTCCTTTCCTCTTCCCTGGAGGTTCCTGGGTCCCAGCGCTGTGGCCCTGCCCACAGCCACCCAGCCTAGCACAGCAGTACGCGCCTCATGCTGGCCGTGACCTCAACTCAGGAGAAACCTGAGTGACGTTCCAGTGAACAACCTCAGCCCCGTGAGGCGGGCTCCAGGTGGGGGCAGGCCCACCACGAGCAGGGACTCTCACCGGCACCCACTGCCCCAGGAGGCCCCGACAGTGACCACAGAAGGCCAGGCTCCCCGGGAGCCGAAAACGCGTGCTCTTCTAACTGCGGCCGCTGCCACTCCGCTCATCGCCACTCAAGTTCCACCAGGGTTTTGAAGACGCTCGGCAAGTCTGCATCTTGGATGAACCATCACTGTTTTCTAACCATGTCTATGCATTCCATTCCTCAGCACTGCCAACCAAAGAACATGTGTCTGGGGAGCATCACTGGGGACCCTACCGACACCTACAGCAGGAATGTGGGCAGAGACAGAATGGGAGCCTTGTCCTGTAACACAGATGCAAAAGGGGAAGAGACACAGAGACAGACAGACAGACAGACAGAGGGCTCAGGACTTGGGTCAGAAGCCCTTTGATTGGCCCAGTACTCTGGGATCCAATCCCAGCCTGCCAGAGGCTGTTACCCCACAAGTGAACTCCATTAACTGGGCGTGCTTCCTATACTCCGGCTGGGTCTGCTAGGGGACACTGCAGCCTTCGTGGGGTTGAAAAGAGCAGATGCAGTGGTCTGGGACCATTATCCTTCCCACATTCATTCCTTCTTCCTCTGGAGAGAAGCACTCCGACCTTTCTTTGGGGGTCTACTCTGCCTCCACTTTCCACCCCTGCAGTTTGAGGAGAGGTCACACAAGGACACTGGTGAGCGCATTATCTTATCTCTTTCCTTCCTCCAAAGGGATTGGTTCAGGGCTGAGCACATGACCCAGGCCTGGCCAATCAGCATTTAGTACCCAGCTATCCAACTGCTAGGGCCATCAAAGACCCCAAATCAGATCTCACTGATCTAGCTTTTGTTAAGTGCTCATCATTCAAAATCTGTGTGGCCAGGAACATACGGATGCTGACTAGTTGGACTCACCCCGTGGCCACTCACAGAGCCAGGAGAGCATTCAATCCTGCCTGAACGGAGCAGCAGGGAGTGTTTTCCTGACTTCAAGTTCAAGTTCTGTCTGTCTGTAAATGTTTAATCAACACAAATACTTTGTCAAGATAGATAATAAAAATAGCCTTTGACTTCTACCGAGGGTGGATAGAAGCACATCTGGTATTCCACACTCAGTGGCTGTTTGATCTTGAAAAAAATACTTAGCATTTGTCCTCAGTCTGCTCACCAGAGAGATGAAGAGGACAGTTGTATCTGGCTAATTAAGCTGTTGAAGAGAATGATAGAGCTTAGGATGGGATCTGGCAAGAGTAGGCACTTCTGTCTGCGTTTGTGTCTAAGGACCACTCTCTTAGGTCATTCCTGCCAGGATGCCCCCCCGGACCCCAGATGCCACAGCGAATAGAAACAAATGGAGTGAGCAGAGTGTGGAAAGTGCAAAGGGCTGAAGGGAAATGGGAAGAAAATGAGAAGAACAAGCATGGACTGGAGGGGAGGTGCAGGTTAGAGGGGTGGACAGGGTGGAGGGGGTGGTGAAGGGGTAGAATGGGACAGGGCTACTTCCTGACCAATCGTGGGTCCCCAACCTAGTCTTCATCTAAACATGGCCTCTTGAAATTGTTTGGGGAGGGGATCTCTAGGCTGTCCTCTGTGGCAGGACCAGTAAGGAGGAAAAGAAAGGACACGGCACAAGCACAGGTAGGGTCCTCCGAAGTGTACCTGTTGGTGCTCACCTGGTACTGTGCCTCCCTCCCCCTTAATGTGCAGAGCATCGTCCAGGACTCAGCAATGACCCTACAAGCTCCATGGAGTACTGGAACCTCCATCCCGGGTTCTAGTCCAGGAAGTAGTGACAGAGGCTACCTGAGACTGCTCGCACCTCAGGACACAAGTATGGTTCCTTCGCTCTAGACAGAGCTCAGGCCACCTGGAGAGGAGCCTGGACTCAAATTCTCAGCAGTGTGGGGAGGTAGCCTGGTCTCAGCACCCACAGGGTAGCGGGGCCTAGCAGCAGGCAAAGTGCCAGGAGGCACACAGCAGCAGAGGGGTTGTATGTCAGGTCCTTTGGGCAGCAAACATAGAATGACACTCAAACTCCAGCTCCTCAAAGTGGATATAATTCTACACAGATCTAAGAAACCCACAAGTGGGTACTTCATACACTGACACAGGTAGATGACATAGATAAAGACACAAACAGGAGCTGGAGCCTCCTCGTTTACTATCAGACTTCTGCTTTTCTTCTTCCCACCTTTCCTCTGACTTTCCATGTTATTTTCAGGCAGTGTATCTCGACGTGGTGGGACAAATGACACTTAGTTATTTCTGTTTCGTTGGACTAGTTGGCATGGGACTGATGCACCCTCCCTGAATATGGGCAGAGTGTGGTGCACCATCTTGGGTCCACGTACCCCTTATGGCGATATTACTAGAGTCAGATGAGAGAGAAAAGACACATCCTCAATATAAAGAACCTAACAGGGCCAGGGATTTAGCTCAGTGATTCTGGCACCTACCTCACAAGTGCAAGGGCCCAGGTTTGATCACTGGTAACCACATACAACAATGCTGGGTGTGGAGACTCATGCCCACCAGCAATCAGAAGCACATACAACATACCACAGTGGTGGTCAGGTGTGGTGGCTCATGCCTGTAATCCCAGCACTTGGGAGGCAGAGGCAGAAGGATTGCTATGAGTTCGAGGCTGAGCTCAGGGCCAGCCTGAACTACAAAAAGTGAGACCCTGTCTAAAAAAAAAACCTCTAACAATTCCCCATTAGGTGGGAATGGTAGTATAGAGGTTATGGACTTTGGAATCCAATCTCCCAGTTTTTAAAATCTTTTTCTACTTTCAAGACAAGATCTTGCTAAGTCTCAAAGTGGCCCACACTAGCCTCAGACTTGTGATCCTCCTGCCTCAGCTTCCCAGGGTGCTGGGATTACCAGCATGCCCCACTATCTCTGGCTCTCAGAAGCAGATAATGATGGTTGCAACAGTGAGATGGAAGATTGCTTTGCTCAGTTTTCTTCAAGGACAAAGTTAATCTTGCATAACTATAACACAATATTAAAAACAAAACATAGACAGGGATACACTGGTCTTTTTCTGTGTGTTGTGTTTATGCAAATCTGAGAGAGGGAGAGACAAGACAAGAGATCTGTGACCACCACCGAGAATCCCTTGTGCTATCCTTCTGCCCCCAAAGGCCCTGCCTCCTCACTCTGTTTCCCAGTGCATGGCCACCATTAATCTGTCCTCCACTTCACCAGCTTTGTCATTTCAGAAATGTTGTATAAGTGGAATCACAGTTGATAACCTTGCGGGATTGGCTTTTCCCCACTCCGTGTAATCCCTTGTCTTCCATCCAAATGGTTATGAGTATCAGTAGCTTATTTATCTTTCTTACTGACTAGGAATTTACATTATGATGTCCCACAGTTGTTTAATCATTTCCCCGTTGAAGGACATTTGGATTGTCTCCAGTTATTGGTTGTTATGTATAAAGCTGACATGAACACTCATGCAAAAGCTTTTGTGTGAACGTAAGATTTCATTTGTCCGGGACAAATTCCCGAGAGTGCAGTTGCCAGGTTGTATGGTAAGTACATGTTTAACTTTGTAAGGAATTGGCTGCCATCCTCTTTTTGAGAGTGTCTGTATCATTTTATTGCCACCAGCAATGAGTGAGCCATCTCCATTCTCCACATTCTCGTGAGCATTTGGTGCTATCATTGTTTTTATTGCAATCCTGCCAATAAATGTGTGGTGGTATCTTATTGTGATTTAATTTGCATGTCCCCAATAGCTAGCGATGTGGAACATCTTTTTCCATGGGTCTCATTGACATGTAGAAGGAGGTCTCAAAAAGTTTTCTTATCTGATAAATGGAAATCAAAAGAGGACAGAAGCATTTTCCAAAGAGATGCTGTGAAAATTCTCATGAAGAGCTTAGCAATAAGTATTTGAGAAACATTAACCGTGACTTATTCTTGTAAGAAATATTAACATATTCCCCCAGAAACAGAGAGCTCACAGAGTCTAAGAGAATGCCCATATGCACATGATTCCCGCAAGCATCCTCCCTAGGTCTCACTTTATCCCTCTATAAAATGGGGAGAAATCATTACTTACCTTACAAGGTTGCTGTGAAACACAAAGCCCTTAAGACAGCACGCAGTGAGCACATGAATCCACCCGGACCCCAGATGTGCAGCATGTCAGAGCCCCGTAGTCAAGCTTGTCCCCTCCCCACTGACCTTTCATGCCTTTCCCAGTCTCCAAGGTCACTTGCTGAGTCCAGCCTAAGAAATCCCAGACACAAACTTTCCCTTCAAGGTTTATGACTTCACAGAGGCTGCGCACTGCTCCCAGGGAAGAGGCAAAGGATTTGGTTAGGGAGTTGAGTGCACGCACATTTATCTAAGAAGCTTCCAAATGAAAACTAGCATTTGTACTTATTGCATTTCACCTCCAAATTTGATTACATTTCTCTCCCGCTGTAAATCTGCCTTCCTTTCTGCCAACTTATTATTAAAGCTAGGTTGGAATTGGTGGAGTGATACGTAAAATTTCCATCTTGGCTTTGACATTCCAGGAAGTTACAAACCAATTACAGCTGCTGAGCCTCAGGCCCTGATGAATCACGGAGCACAGTGAGGGGTGCAGGAGGCCAGAGCAGGGACAGGAGGGAGTTGGTGAGTCGCTAATCAAAGGTCAATTAAAATAAAACAGTCTATTTTAATTTGAATGCCTTGCTTATATTCATAGCTCTTTCCCACATATGAAAAAGTAAATGAAGCTTGTTCATTTGTGTCAGCCTGTGTGTGTGGTTTAGGACTGTGAAAGCTTTGGAAATTTGAAATCTGAACTGTCCCAGGGAGAAAACATGCAGCTGGTGACCTCACCTCGAGTCAGCAGTTTTCAAGTAGCTGCCTAACAGAGAGCCACTGGAAATGGCCTGGGGCATGTGGGTCTACTGTCACCAGTCCCGGCTTTGGGGAGCGGTGCTTCTGTTCAGTCCCTGGCTCCATCACTTAGGATGATGGAGTGAAACTAAGTTTCAAAGCTAAAAGCAACTTTTTTTGCAAACACTTTGTCTGTGCCTGTATTTCTACACTGGCAAATGGAGATAATAACACCCACTCATGCTGGCAATGCTGAAGGTGAAATAATGTAGCCAGAGTGTTAAGCACAACGCCTCACCTGATTTCCTCTCTCCTTGGTCAGGCGTCCTGAGTCCAGTGAAATGTTCTAAAATAACTGCAGTTTGACTGGATCCTAATTTAGGGGTGTGTGCCCTTCTGAGGACAGTGAAGGTTCCAAGACAGTTGTGTACATTTTCCTTCCCCTGGACTTCCTCCTGTTCCGGTTCTCCTACAGGCAACTGGCAAGTGGACTTCAGAACCACGGACAGCGAAAGCGCTGCCTGCCAGGGTGATATGTTCGTTCCCTGGTCAGCACTTTGTGGCCCTTCTGGGCCACTCGCGACTCAGAGACATCCTGTGAGCCCTGAGGCTGATTTAGCGTTAGGCTGCAGTCTTGTAACTACAACTTTCATCAGGGGGGTCATTTACTTTCAAGTTTTTAATTCTCTTTCTCAGTTTGAAGACAAGAATTATTCAAGAGGAAATTCCTCGTTTTCTCCAGAAGCCCTTTCTAAGGCAGTGCATGGAACAGGCAGAGAAGGTGTGTCATTTTAAAGGTCAGCCTGAAGGCATAGTGAGAGTCAAGAGATGGTTCACCTAAGAAATAGAGACCAGAAGTACAGCAGGGCTCAGGGTGGTGGGTGAAGGACACAGCAGCACTGTGTTCCTTTTCCTTCCCTCCACTGATTAGGATATGCAAAAAAATTCTAGCAAAGGCTGTAGCGATTGTGAGGATTATTCTTTCAAGGGGAGGAAAGAAGGAAGTGAATCCTCACTCCATTCCCACCTCGTTTCTGACACCACTAACTACTGTCACAGCTGGGGAAGGCAGCACATGGCTGTGTGCCCAGGGGAAAGCCCCAGATTAAGTCCCAGGATGCATCTGGGGAGAGCTCAAGAGAAGCTGTAGCCACGGAGGGAGTGGGGATGGTGTTAGCCTGAGAGGAAAAGGAAAATAGGGCAAAAAACAGGACCCATCCACAAAACACCTCTGCCTGGCAGCAATCAACACCTGTTTATTCATTTGCAAGGTTTGGATCCTAGTAACACCTGCGTCTCTGGTCCCCAAGCATCTGATGTTGTTCTCAAAACTAGAATGCCAGCTTCCTGGGGAGGAGCAGAGGCACCAACAAACACAGCTGGCCAAGTCCCCTAGCTGGCCCTCTTTCCTCCCCCAGCCCTGCACCTTGCTGGTGAGGGCCAAGCCACAAGCTGCTCCCACTTTGCCCACACCTGAGCCTGCTCTGTAGGAACTGCAGCCTTTCATGTGCTGAGGAGTCCAGCCCCATTTTACTTGGCCCATTCTGAGTGGTGATCGTGTGGGGCTTGAAGTCAGGAAGGAGGAAGTCTGAGGACCCTCTCAGCCTTCCCTGGACTCCTGCTTGAGTATTTGTCACCAACTGGGCTGCTCCTAGTCTAGACTGGTCACACTTCTAAAGGTTTTTCACTTCTCTCTCATGGTGATTTCAGAGTGTGGTCCTGGGACCAGCAGCATCACTAATGCAAGTGTTTAAGCTCAGACCTGCTAAAGCAGAATCTCTGTAGATGCGGGTCCACCTTCTGTCCAAACAAGCACTCTGGGTGATTGAGAGAATACTGCTCAGTGAGAACTCCTTTCTACAAGGCTGAGTGGAAATGGACACCTGCACTGTCACCATAAGGAATTGTAGAATTACTCATCCTTGTTGGGGGATTCTTAGTTCCATTTCCCACCCCCCTTGCAACAAAAAAGTTCTTTTACACACATCCTCATGGACCCATATAAGAATTTCTATAGGGCACATTCTTAGAAACAAATGTGCCAGGACAAATCATGTACACACTCAGATGTTAACAGATATGCCAGATGGACTTCCTAAAAGGTTGCACCAATTTGCATTTCCAGCACAGAAAATGCAAGGAGTGTATGCCCACCCCCACTGGCCTTTCCAGTTTAAGCATTCTCAGTGTTTTCATTTCTTTCCTCCAATCTGAAAGGTGAAAATGATACTGTGTTTTGATTTGCATTTCTGTAAAAGTGAAATTGAGCAGCTTTTCTTATGATTATTAGCCATTCTAGCATTGTACTTTTTGGTTATCTCTGCTTCCAGCAATCAACATGCATGACTTGTATAATCTCATAAAAGAGATAAAGGAAGAAAAAAGTGCTGGTTCTTTTTTTTTTTTAAACACCCCTTGGAGAAGATAGGCAGGTCTTAGGGAAGAGTGTAGGGTAATGAGTCACAGCAGTTTGGTCAGAACAGAAGGGTCTTGCAAAAGTCCCAAACCAACCCCATGAGGTGGACACCTCGCTGAGTAATTTGTTGGAAGATGATACACAGCAGATAAGCAGCCATCCTCAGTGAAGATTCCCAAGCCCCAGACCCCAGCCCAAGGTTCCCTCTTGTCCCCCAAGACTCTTCCATAGAGAAACAGAAATAGACAGAGTCACTGTGCAATGGGACTCTCTCTTCCCTGATCAGACCAGACACTCTTTTTGCTCATGCCCAGCATTTATCACAGAGCCTGTCAAAGAGTCAGCAGCTATACCTGAACCAGAAGGATCTTCACAGGTGGAGAGAACTAATATGCAGTGACATAGAGTCACAACACCCACAGAAAACAACCAAGCCCACGGTGCGGACAGGTAAACACTCTGAAGGGCTTGGTGGTGAGGTCCCTTGTGCTCTGTCATCTTCTCTTGATACTTACCAGCTGTAGGGCCTTAGAGCACTCTGTTATCATCTGTGCCTACATGTCCCCCAAGGCCTCATATGGTCATAGGTGGCTTTTTCAATCTAGTGTGTGATGCTGGGATTAAGGGTGTGTAATTACTAAATCCCTAATTGGTTTGGCTAATCCTGGTAGCCTAGAGTATAAAGGTCCCTTGCTTGCTTTGCTACCTTCTGTCCACTGTGGACTGTTAATCCTCTGCAATGCCCTCTGCCATGCCACCCTGTCTTTTTTTTTTTTTTTTTTTTTTTTTTTTTGAGACAGGATCTCACTTTGTGGTTCAGGCTGGCCCTGAGCTCAGCCTCAAACTCACATCACAGCAATCCTCCTGCCTCTGCCTCCCGAGTGCTGGGATTACAGGCATGAGCCACCACGCCCGGCACTGTGGTATGTGGTGCTGATTGCTGCTGGGCGTGAGTCTCCACACCCAGTATGGTATGTGGTTACTGGGGATTGAACCCAAGTCCTTGCACTTGCAAGACAGGTGCCGGAACCACTGAGCTAAATCCCCGGCCCCATGCCGCCCTGTCTTGGAGCAAGCTGACTATGGGCTGAAACCTTTACAAAATGTGAGCCAAATAAACTTTTCCTCCCTTAATTTTAGGTGTCAGATATTTTATCTCAGCAATGAGAGAAAAGTAAGTAAGGTACTTTTTTTTTTTAATTATCTTTATTGGTACATTATGAATACACATGATAATTGCATTCAACATTAAGAGTTTGTACCAGAATATGACATGACTTGATTCTCATTTTTTCCTTTTCCCCCTGCCCTGTATCCCCTCACCCCCTATATACACAATCTTTGTTTTCTTTCTTCTTTCTTATTACCACATTTGTTTTCCCCATGTTATTTACCTTTACACTCTTTCCCTTCTCCACTGCTGGTGGGAATGTAGACTCGTACAACTTCAGTGAAGATGAGTGTGGATATTCCTCAGAAACTAGTATTGGAGGTCCCATTTGACCCGGCCATCACTCTGCTAGGTATATACACAAAGGAATTAAAAGAGTATTTTCACAGCGACATATGTGCACCTATGTTTATAGCAGCTCAGTTTGTGATTTCTAAGTCTTGGAAACAACCCAAATCTCCATCAACTGGAGACTGAATAAAGAAGATATGGTTCTTTTATAGAATGGAGTATTACTCTGCCACTAAAAATGATAAGATTGAGTCATTCATACTCAAATGGATGTACCTTGAGGACGTCCTCATAAGTGAAATAAACAGGTCACAGATGTGTAAATCTCATATCTTTTCTCTGATATGAGAGTATGCAGTTGTAAATGAGTTGTAGTATGTTTAGTTGATATTGCAAAGTAAGATTCTTTCTGATTCTCAGTTTACTCTTCTATAAAATGAGACCAACAACACCTACTTGCCAGCAGAATGAGAAGATGACAAAGAGGAGAGGTCATTCTTTTGCTCAGGGTGAGAAGAGGACCTGCTCAACTTCCACAGAAGAATGAACAGCATTTGTTTCCAGACCCTGCTCTGCTGTGCCCACCAAGGATCTCCCGGGCTCCAGCGCCATCTTCATTCTCCTCCCTGAGCCACACTCCTTGGCGCCAGGCCAAGTACAGGTAGATTTTCTTCCCAGGCAGAACCTGCCCACTGCCATACTGGGTGGAAGTGGGGCTGTGTCTCCCCAGAGGGCACAGTTTATAGAAGCACCCTGGGGCAGAAGTAAGCCCTGACCTTCTGTATCCTCACATAATTGTGTGGCCCTCTGGACATGCCTGTTCTCCAGGACATGGAGGAGGGGTCCCTCCCTGAGCCCTAAATCCAGTGCTTTCTACTCTGCCAGCTCTCTTGCAGGACACATCTTCTGCTCATCCTGAATCACAAATTTCTTTGCCAAGCAGAAAATGTCTTAAATTCTGGCCTGGGATCTCTGAGTCACCTCATGGGCAGCTGGGCTGCCAGTTAAGAAAGGACTTGACCATCACAGATCTGGGAGGGCCTCAAATGAATCTTTATTCACAAGCTGAGGGTCTGGCTCTAAATTGGGAAGCACCCTTGCCCAGGCCTGGCCGTGTGTGTTCACAGACCGCCAGGAGCCCAGCTGGGGATGCTCCAGAAGTCCTTGGGCAGAATACCAATCCTCCCTGCTGGCAGCCTTCTTTCAATTAAAAGAAGAAAAGATGACTGCTAAATGTTCAGTTTACTTCCATCCCTGCAAACAACCCACCCGAGGGAGATGGTAATCTAATATATTCTGAGATGATTTAAACTCATTTAAATAAAAAAAAAAAAAAAGAATTCGGCAGCATCAAGCTGCAGAGAGAATGAGGGTTTAATGACTCCAAAGAACAAACCAAACATGTCTGAAAAGAGGAAATCTGACCATGGACCAGCAGCTACACAGAAAGGAGGTGATGCTCGGCACTGCAGGGAACCAAGGTGGACTGTTCTCGGGTGTGCTGTCAGTGCTGAGCCCTACTGCACGACCCTGGAGGAAGACAAAACAACCAAGCGATCATGAAAAAGCACGTGGGTCTGAGGTGGCCCCATGCCATACACCCTGCACTGGAGGCCTAGACTCCTCACCCTGCACTCACAGGCAGAATTCTGCACAACACCCTCTACCCTCTGCTCAGCCCGGAAACTACCCAGAGCCAGACACGACGGGCACTTAGACACACAGACTCTGCCACCTCATGGCCGCACGTGTACCAGTGGCCAGATGCCCCATGCCCGTCTGGATTCTGGGAAGTTCTGCAGCACTGGGGGTGTCAGCTCTCCCCTCAGAAAGTGACCACCCCTGGTGGTCCTGTGTGCTCAGGTCACAATGTCTCATGCACAACTGTGCTCTCCCTGAGGGTGTTGGACCCATGCACTCCTGGAGCCCCAGGCTGTCTAGCGTGCAGGCCAGTGCCCCATACCTACGCCAGGCTAAGGATTCAGGGAAGGTCGTGCCCACCTCTGTCTTCTGTGAGGCCTACTTGCTCTATTCCCCAAAAGAAAAGATCACAAACACAAGAGGAATCAAGGACAGACTGGCGGCTGCCAGAGAATCCAGTGTGTGGCATCTCAAGTCTATTTCAAGAAAGCAGATGCTGCTTGAGCCTTAGATGACAAGAGTGGTTAGAAATGGACACTTCAAACACCCTCGCCCAATGTTAAAATGCTTCCCACTGTCAAATGTTCCAAACAAAACACACAGTCTGTTGGCAGCTCACTCCTGTTCTCCTTTGTCTCACCTTTAGGTCAGGCTTGGCCAATCTTTATCACTAACAGCCCTGCCAGCTGTTGCAAATGTGCAAAACTCAGTGGGTAGTCTTGATCTACGCCATACTGTATCCGCTGGGAGGTTTTCCATGTATGACGATTCTCCTGGACTAACCATACAAGTCCATCAGATCCTGACTTGGTACTTCCTGATGCTTCTTTTCCTCTCTTCCCAGGGATTCCTGTCCCCTGCCCCAGGACCTTACAATGACGTCAGCATCCCTGCCACTCACAGAGGTAGATATCCTGAAGAGACTGTCTGTTAGTTACTTTCCACTGCTGAGACAACATACCCAACACCTACAACTTAAAGGAGGAGAAGTTTCAGGTTGGCTTGTGGTGCAGGGGCTCCGTCCATGGCTCTGGTTCAAAGGCAGAGGCATCATGGAGGAAGGGCCTGGCGGAAGAGAGCTGCTTGCCCCACGGCAGCCAGGATATAGAGAGATAAGAAAAGAGCTGGGTGTATAATCACCCTTCCCTGTCACTCCACAGGCCCTGCCTCAGAATACACGAGACTCTTGGGGAACCTTCCACATCTAAACTGCCACAGACCCTATGCTACTGCAAAGGAGAGTTTTATACTGGTTATGTTTGAGTAGCACGAGTTTGAGGTGTTTCTAGTTATGTCACCAGACAATCCATACAACAAGGGAAGTTGGATCTAGGGTGTGTACATGTGGATGACAGGTGTATGACAAGTGTCAGTCCACTGAGCAGTTTAACACTGTCCTGGGTGTGTTGAGGGAGGCCCATCCTGAGTGTGGGTGTGGGTGTGGGTGGTACCATCCAACAGTCCAGATAAGATAAAAAGGAAAAGAGGCCTCACTGGTCCCTGCTTTCCATCTGCACACGATGGACTGTTTCTCCTCGGCAACGCCCCCCGCCACCCCGCCGTTTTGAAGCCAACTGACTCTGAACTGGAACCTCTACAGACTCAGAGCTAAAATAAGCCTTTGCTACATTAACCTGTGGGTGTTGGTATTTTGTCTCACCTATGGGAAAAGTAACTAAGACGTGGAGGAAAGAAGCCAAGCTTTCCAACAGAACTGCCTGAGTTCAAACTCACATTTGTCGCTTCACCACCGGCGTCACCTTAGGTAAGTCACTTCCTCAACATCTCTGAGCCTTCATTCCAACAATGGCTTAAATCAGATCATCCCTGCTGACCTCATTAAATTGGTGTGGGGCACTTTATGCACTCACTCCACAAGTATTTACTGAGAACCTACTCTGTTCCAGGAATGTCATGGCAAATCAGAGTAAACTCCTTGCTCTCCTGGGACTAAGCAGTCAGAGGACTGGGTGAGATACAGTGTACAAAGAGCTAGCTGGATCTCAGCGGGAATCTGACAGCTTTCTCTTCTGCTCTCTGTGCTGTCTCTTCGCTGTTTGTCAAACACTTGGCCCTGGGGCCAGACCTATCCAGGGCCCTGGAAGCCTCTGGCAAACACCCTTCCTCCCCACACTAGTCAGTCTGACACCCCATATAACATCCTGGGTGTTGGGCAAGAGCCCCCCTCTCCTGGCAGTTCTTTCCCTTCACACATGTGAGGAGTAAAGCATTGCAGGTTACAAGCTCAGCTTCCATAACAGACAGATCAGTGCAGGAGCGGCATTCATAAGTTAGGAATTCATTGCTTTGTCATGAGAAGTCTAGGGATTGGTAGGACGTCTGCCTATATGCCAAGATTCTGGACTTCTGCTCTCTTGTTGCTCCAACAGCCTGCTGGGTAGATGCTCCATTGTGACATGAAATGGCTGCTGCAGGTGCCACTATCACATTAGCATCCTGTCCAGTGGAAAAGGAAAAGAGAAAGTGGGAAGGTGTTTTGCTTTGCCTCAGAGGACATAACTCAGAGAACATACTCACTCCTTACCCCACAGCCCATCATCTGGAATGCAGATACACAGTCATGTCCAGCTAGCAGCAGGTGAGTGCCATCTTTAGCTGGAAGCCTGTGCCCTTCACATGTACTTCAGGGGTCTCAGGTTATGGCTCCTTGTGATTGTCATCTCTGCTTTATGTGTAGGGTATTATACATGTTCTGAATGATGGTCTTTCCCCATAAGATCTGGTGGTCTATCAACTGATGGATAGAAAAAGAAAATGTGAGTAGATACAAGATGTGCACATACACACAATGGAATATGATTTAGT
>PVIR01030339.1:0-20505 GCA_004026965.1 Petromus typicus | reverse complement strand
CCAGATGCTCTTTAAGTGGTTGCTTCTTTCTGAGTCATATTGATCCACCTCAACAACACAAAAGTGTCCCCTCACTCTCTTATGTCCATGAAGTGACAATGAATTTAAAATATAAAAAAAATTAAAAACCTTCACCATCACAGAATTAGCCTCTTGAATAAAAATTTTTCTGCCCTGAAGATGTTTTGAGTGTTTTTTTTCCATTATCTTTAGACTTGTCCTGCTGGTGTCCTGCAGTTGATACTGAGCTGTGTCATCAGCCTGAAACTCCACTGTGCTAGTTTGGGCTCTCAAGAGCAACAGGTTCAATATGAAAGATACATTCCATCATCTGGGGATTTTGGGATCAGCAGGGAAGAGTCCCGGTGGACATCTGTAGATCAGAGGCAGAAGAATCCAAACATCCATCTGTGTGGTGGAGGACTAGAGCATCCAGGAGCATCTGGAGGTCATAGGACTGAAGGGCACTACAGTCACTGGAGTAAGTATGTGTCAAAAAACTGAAGGTTCTTGGCTAGAAAAGTCAACTACAAAGACTAGAGACCTTCCACAAAAAGAAAACATCTTTTTCTTCTGATCAAGCCACAAGCATACTGGTCGGTGCTTCCCACATCTGGAATGAGACTTCCCCATTAGTTTGACAGCCTACATGTAAATCATCATCCAGAATTTACTAATCTGCTAGGTATTTCTTAACTGGAGTTGAGATGCTGCATCACTGTTAGTGATCACTTCCTATCAAGAGGATCTATGGATTCCTCTCAAAAATGGTTCATAGCTAGTGCCTCCCTCCACAAATACATTTGTACAACAAGTAGAGCTTGCTCTACATGAAAGCTGTATACCTGACCTTTTGGACCACTGTCTTCAGGTATATTACTTTTCTTTCCACTTTTTGGGTGAGATCTGGGCCTTCAGCAAACCTCCAAGCCCAATGTCAAATACTGCTAAAGTATCCTTTCGAAATTCTTTCCTAGTTTTCTCTTCCTCCTTCGTCATGGACAGTTGTAAACACACACAATAGTGCTCAAACTCTTTACAAAGTACTAATTGTTAAACGAGGAAAGAAGTGACTAATTCAATAATGTACATTGCACCAATTCCAAAATTTCTAGGCATGTCTCGGAGTTCTGACACTTCATTTAGAAATGTAGCAATGTGATAACTAATACATTTTTCCCAGTATTTGTGACCCAAGATGAATGACACAAAAATATATATTTGATAATATTAGATGTGGATCTCATTATTCATACTGATGATGTTACATATTTATGACATTAGAGTAATAAATGCTACTATATGTCTTAACTCATAATCTACTTTCATCAGTCATTCAAATATTTTCATTCTGATCAACATACACTGACAGAAGATATAAGACCATTCTGAAAATGGTGGGAGCTCAGACACGAGCCTCAAAATAAGATTGTTCAGCATTTTTAGTATTTCCAACTGAAGGAAACTAAGATAACCACAGAACTAAGACAGTCTCCCTGGACACATGCTTCTCCTCTTTTCTGCCCCTGAAGCAGGTCGGTCAGAATTAATCTCTCCTGAACAGAATCAAAGCAACCAGATTTTCTTTGACCCAGATCCAATCATAAATCCTAGGAAGGTCACTCTCTTGACTTTCCTGTTCCTTTTTCATGTGACAAGTGTCCTACTGGGTATCTGAGAAAAAGAATGTCAGACACAGGGAAGAATTTTGGCCAGAGGACTTGCTGATTTCCCCTCCCCCCACCCCAGTTATTATGGCAAAATCATGCACCTCTTTCTCTGATCATATTCCACTACATAATCCACTTCTTTTGTCAGATTTCACTCAAATCTTTTTCATTTTTCTGAGATCTTTGGAACTTCCTTCTTGAGTGGGTCATGTAAAAATTTTATGAAATGCATTTGTATACTTTTCCTCTGTCAATCTGCCCTTTTCATTTCTATCTTCAAGCTTAGCTAGGAACCCTAACAGAGTTAAGGAAATGTTCTTACCCTAAAAATGAAGAATAATGTGAAGAGAATGATCTGTATGATATTAAAACTTGTTATATAACTAATAAGTAAGCCTAAGATACAGCATGCATCTAAGGACAAAAGGGGGAAAAAAGCCCTTTAGTCACCTGTTGGTCCCCGCCTGGACAGTGATGTGCCCTGAGGTGGGGAATGAAGAGCTCCCCTCCAGCACACATGTCATGCACACCGGAACGGTAGGTAGGTCCTTCACCAAACATAAACAGATTATATACCCAGAAACCTACCTAATGCCTATAAAACCACAAATGAACCACTAATCAATGAGGAAAGAATTGATTCTTAATAAAAGTTTTTCTGTTCAAATTTTTGACCAGTGCCTTAGTTTTGGAACCTTGTGAACAAATCGAGTGGCAAAGGTTTATGGGATAGTCTTTTACCAGACAACCTAATCACAGATAATAACACTGAAGGATGTGGGAATGGAAGAGGAAGACAGCAAGTCAGTAGAGGTGAGAGAATGTGTTGCAGACCCTTCTCAACTCATGATGGAGTTATGTCCAGTTAAAAAGATGATAGGCTGAAAATATTGTGTGCCAAAATTACACTGAATACAGCTATGCTACCAACTGCTGTAGCTTAGCAACACTACACCATAGAGCATTGGCTGTTTATGCCCAGGCTCACCTGCTTGCTGGTAGAGTCACCCTGTGGTCACTGACTCCAGTTAAGTGCATTTTACCAGATATAGTTCATTCTGGAAAATATCAAAATTGAAATATAGTTTCAAGAAAATGCATTATTTTCCATACCATGATAAAATAAAAAACTTTTACCAAGAACCGTCAGAAATCAGGGACTTTCTATGTTAACTGACAAATGCACAGAGGAAGACAACACTTCAAAAAAATTTAACCAGAAAAGCAAATGGTAATCACAGCATGCATCTAAGGATAAAAGGAAAAAAAGCCCTTTAGTCACCTGTTGGTCCCTGCCTGGACAGTGATGTGCCCTGAGGTGGTGATTATGAAGAGCTCCCCTCCAGCACACATGTCATGCACACAAGAACAGTAGGTAGGTCTGCACCAAGCCTGGGGTATGAGGCCAAGGGCCTGTGCTGGGAGGATGACAGCAGTCTCTGACAGCAGTAGTGACTGATGGTTCATGTGCCATAGTGGACTATTAGAAAGTTCTAAAAGATTCACCATCTCTGCTCTCTGCAACTGTAGTCACAATAGTTCCTGAGACTTAAACACATGAAACAGGTGAGAAATGGAGAACTGTTAGGGAGGATCTGCATTTGAGACAAGAAAATCCACTTTTAGGATGGTGATGACATCAATTTAAACCTATATGCAATGTTTTAGCCAAAGTGCATACAAGTTTGTTGAAGAAACAAATGTAGAAAAAGGGAACAATTTTAAATTGTAGGTGTGTTAGTAAATTTCAACTTTGCAGTTTACATTGATAAACTGCAGGCTAAATGGATGCTTATTTAAAATCTCTAAAGAATACTAAACAATCCATCAGTATAAAAGACTACATAAGAAAATCATGCCCTTTGGTTATAACCAGCTGTCTTGTTTCTGTTCTTTCCTCACTCTGAGTGTTGTTACCCCTGTGCCCTTACTCACTTCTCTCCGGACTGATGCCTTCTACCTCCCTTTCGTGACTCTATGTCTTTTGAATTCTGTCAGTATTGCTACTTTTACCTGGACATTTCTGTTTCATTGCCTTACAAAAAAATCAAGCTTCATGTGTTTAAATGTAAATTTAATATCTTCTTTCCTAACACATATTTTCTCTCCTTCTTCTTTGTCCTGTGATGTTATGGAAACCATCGCCATCAATGCTATACTGTAAGGAAAAAATCTCAGAGTGATCTTCAGGGATCTCTGCTCTCTTACTTCCAATAAGTTACTTTCTTTATCTGTTCTTTTTCAGAGCTGCCTCAGCCCTGGCCTGTGTTCCTCAATTACCCTGTAGCTGCCTTGTTCAAAAGCACAGGATCACTAGCGTGAAACACTGCGATCTAGCACCACATCTGTTTTTTCTCCTCCAGACTCTCTTCGCTGATCTACATCCTCATGCCAAATGATCCTCTCAAGAGCACTTTAACTGATCATATCTATAACTTGCTCTGAAACTTCTTTTACCCCTTATGGAAGAAGAGCATTTTGTAACACAATGATTTTTAAACAGTATCTCAAGGTAAATATATTACCTTTAATTTTATCACATGGTTTGTCCACTTTTGAAACATCTAACTTTGCCATTTCTATTTTTGTGCCTGGAAATTCCAAACTGTGGGTTTACAACTGGAATTCTATCCCACTCACAGCTTTATGTATGAGTGTGGTACACTCTTTATAAGAATATGAACTCACATTAGTGGATTTTGAATAAATTAACAGTAAAGGGGAATCTTTCAAATTAGCATCATCCAAAACATAACCATGAAGTAGGTTAACTAATGTTACAAAAATACGGCTTCAAAAAGGAACAATTTGAGATAAATACAAATATTTTTATTGGAGTGCTTCTCAGAATCTTTAAAATTATTTTGTGTGCATCATGATTCAAGAGGCAATGTAGTACAAAACATTAACTGAACATTTTCACAATTAAGGACATTTCTGAAAGGAGTTTCATTCAAAGGAAATTATTTTGGAAGTGTTTTAATAAATGAATTCACTAATTCATTGCACAAAAATATAGACAGTCAGTCTTCTCCATGTATGTCTTCATTGTTCAGGATAATATGTAATATGATCCAAAAATACAGTTTTCTTTTGATATAATTTAGGATATTAGACATTTCAGATAACAGCAAATTAGGCAAGGTTACTTTTCCAAAGCTATTTTAAACAAATATTACAGATGACTTTCTATTCTGTATAATAACAAATAGATAAACACTCATGTATTATGGAGGGCCTGTACTCACATTTTTTAATAGAAATGTTAGTGTAAGTCATTGAGAACCCAAGGCAATGCTAATAACAGACAGTGGGCATATTGATCAATGTTGAATATATGGTAAAGCAAGTAATCCAAATAAAATATAGTAGTTATTAGATGATTGATTTCTTTCACATGAAACACAAGGTATTTTTTAAATCTTAAAGATTTTCAGTTCTTGTTTAAAGAGACATCTTTGTTCTATTGATTTGTAGCAGTTGTGCAAATACATTAACTATGGTTATAGCTGATAGTTACCTATCTACTTGAAATTGTAATAATCTATTAAAAGCTATACATTTTTAAAATCAGTGTATATTAGTTAATATAATGTGCCAATTTAGTTGGACCACAGTGTCTTGATATTTGAGCAAACATTATTGTTTCAAAAAGGATGTTTTTGAAGGAAATTTATGTTTAAATTAGTGGGCTTTGAATAAAGCAACTTGCCCTCTGAAGTATGGGTGAACCTCACGTAATCCATTGAAGGCCTGAAGAGAACAAAGGGCTGACCTTTCCAGCAGAAGAGAGAATTATTCAATTAACTGACTTCCAGCAACACTGATTCATCCTGATTTCCTAGCAGCCTGCCTTTAGATTCAACTGGAAGGCCTCCCCTGTTAGGCTTTGGGCTTTCCTGGTATAGAGAATAACATCAAGAATAAAAGTCTAAATAAGTTTGGCATAGTTGCAATTATTCTTCCCAAATAGTTTTGATGTATGGTTGATTGAATCCACAGAGAAGTCTTACAGCTGACTCATATGACTGTATATTTATCTATCTCTCCAAGTCCATCTTTACTCCATTTTGGAGAATACAGAGAGAAACCAGGACAGTATGGTATGACTGTGCAATCATTCTAGTTGCAACATTTCCTGACATAGGTATTAAATTTCTATTGATTGGTTTCCTCTATTGATTGGTTACACATTGGGACCCTTCAGGACTTTGTGACTATTCCACTTATTCATTTACTTGTCCAATCTAACCTCTATCCCTGGTTAAAATTAACAGCCTTTTCAGGCACATCGGAAATGACATTGAAGAAGTAAAATCATCCTCCCTTAGATGCGTAGAAGATTCTAAAACAATCCCACATATTTGGAATGTGAACTCACTATCCAGAATCTCTGATGCAGGATATCATAGGCTGTATTCAGATCAGTGGGTCTTTTAGTTCATTTTGTTTCTGACTCAGAGAAGTATAGGAAGGCACTAAAGCTTTATATGAAAGAGTCTTTATTAAGGGTGTAATTTGTTTTATATGCTCATTTTGGCAGCAGGAAAAAAAAAGAATGGGGTGGAGGGGAAGTGTCTACATATATAAAATTGAGTAGGTTGCACATGAGAAGTAGAGTGAAGATTGAAAAGTTAATGAATTTAAGAGAATTCATTATGAGATAGATTTATGGATTATGAGATAGAATTAAAAAGAAATTATCGATTGATACTGAATGAGTATTACAATGAATGAAGATTAAGAGTTTATTATCTTCTTTTCCCAACTGGCAGATGATAAAAATATATAATGTTAGTATTAACTGAACTGTACATTATAAGATGATCAATTTTGAACTGTTTCAAATGTTTGAGTTTGATATATAAATTTGACTAAATAGGCCTAGAACACAAACTAATTTTGTGGTAAGAGACTCATAAACTCAATACCCTCTATTCTTTGATAGCACTTACAATGGTTCCAGGAACTATGAGTCTTAACACACATGAGATAGGGACAGAATTATGAAGAAAGTGTAAAATGTAGTGGGAAGAAGGGTGTGTTGTGTGTGTGTGTGTGTGTGTGTGTCCATGTTTGTGGTTTGTGTATGTGTATTCTTACTTATTGAAAGCACAGTTTTAGATATGTTTCTTTTAACTATATCTAATATACTACATTGTCTGGACTTAGAAAAAAACAGATCAATAAAACTTTTAAATGATCCAGCAAAGTGGTTTTTTGTCTTTGTTATTTTGCTCATAACTTAAAGGAGCCCATAACTAATAAGCATTTCTGCTAAGATTAAAGTCAGCATTAACGCAGCTTTAATCAGTTTGATAAAAATGTATCTATTATTATGATTAAATTTCTATAAACCCCTATGATTTATTCTTAATATAATAAAAATATACTACTATGACCTAAGAAAAGAAATGAGTGTTTTTAGTTTTGTTTTGTTTTTGCTTTGCTTCTATGATAAATTTAAAACAGTGATTACCAGGAAGCTATGCATAAATGCAGAAAAATGTTTTCAGAAGTTATCAACAATGTCTTTTCCAGCAAATGGAAAGCCTCACCAAAATGAATATTTTTTGGTTTGGCAAATGAGAAGTGTGGTCTCTATACATGAACAGGAACCAAATTGAGCTGTGAAAACAACTGCATTGTTGCGCGGCAACCATTACAGCTCAGATATTTGTTTCTACCCAAATCACATTGGAGTTTACTTGTCATCTTCAAAGTATTAACATATGATAGGACTTTCTTTTTTTAATATTTTGGTACATTATGAATACACATCATCATTGCATTAAACATTGAGAGTTTGTATCAGAATATGACATTTAATTCTCATTTTTCCCTTCCCTCCTGCCCTGCAACCCCCACCCCCTATATACACAATGCTTGTTTTATTTTTTCTTTATTATTGACACATTTGTTTTCCCCTCATTTTTTACCCTTATACTCTTTCCTTTTAAATATTTTCTACTTTACAATATCAGCTATACATACTACAACTCATTTACAACTTCATTTTCTCATACCAGAGAAAATATATAATATTTACACATCTGTGACCTGTTTATTTTGCTTATGAGGATGTCCTCAAGGTACAGCCATTTGAGTATGAATGACAGGACTTCTAAAAGACAATAAAATCGTTAATCCTTCGTCCTCCTCAGAAATTCATTAGGTTGGGCCGGGGAGTTAGCTCAGTGGTTCCGGCGCCTGTCTTGCAAGCGCAAGGGCCCGGGTTTGATTCCCCGGTAACCACATAACAATACTGGGTGTGGAGACTCACACCCAGCAGCAACCAGTACCACATAGCACAGTGCCGGGCGTGGTGGCTCATGCCTGTAATCCCAGCACTCGGGAGGCAGAGGCAGGAGGATTGTGATGTGAGTTTGAGGCTGAGCTCAGGGCCAGCCTGAACCACAAAGCGAGACCCTGTCTCAAAAAACCTAAAAAAAAAAAAAAGAAATTCATTAGGTTTCCTCTGGGGAGTGCTTAATAATCATAGGAATGGACATGCAATGAAAGAAGCAATTTGGCCTCTCACCCTTCCCTTGGCCTTTCTGCCATGAGGGCACAGCAAGCCAACTCTCACACCTTGCTCGCTCATTCCTGGGCTTTCCACAGTCCATGACCACAGTCCAGTAAATTTGTGTTCGCTATCAGTTAATGAGATTATGTCATTCTGTTACAGTACCCAAAAAAGAATGACATAAAAGACATGGTGACTTTCTATTGCAAACATTCTCAGAATATAACACAGAAGACATCTGTAGCTACTAACAGCAGCAGCAGATAAAAATTGCAAAGAAGCAAAAATTTACTAAGACTATGAAAGAATTTAAAATTGAAAGTTTGTTTATATGTACTGGCAGGCCAAGAAACCAGTCTGTTTGATAACCATCTCTTTAGCACACTACAATTTATATTCCTTCTGTTAGGAAAGTTTAGGCAAAGAATAAAGACAACAATGAGAGCATGTAACCCCCCAAGGATAAGAAAAGACCAAATGGCGGACTTACAACTCACACAGTTGAAGTGCTTTGATAGTCACTTTATAACCACTAGAATTGTGTACTTTTAAATGATAATTTTCAGATATTAGGACTTCACTGTAGTATCTTAATGGTTCCCTATAGAAGGACCTACTCAGGGATATTGTTCAACTAAGCAGCAAAATCAGTTGCTGACCCAACTTTCTACCTAGCTGTGAACATATTGACTGGCAAAATCACAAGATGTTGCAGTTTTCAAATATTTAAATATCTCTCCCAAGCCTTCCTAAAGTTATTATTGGCTAAATCCTAGAAGAGAAGATATATCTTATCAAAGAGATATGGTTAATTCAAAAATGATACATAGTATGAAAAACATTCATATTTGGCTTTGAAATGTATTTTTGTACTAACATTTGAATGTGTCTGATGTTCTGAGAAATTACTTCAAAGAGATTAATGAAGCCATACTGTGCGGACCTGACTCAGGAGAGCTGGGAAGCTGTCCAGTTTTTTCTTCATTCTGCTTCCCTGCTGAACTCCTCTTTGACACCCACTCTCTAACACCACAAAAATAGCAAAAATGTCTTTCAGAATAAAGCCAGACCTCTACAGAATAGGACATAGGACTTTGAGTGCCACCAATATGTTTGCTGTTTTGTACCAGGCAATGGAGAATTATCTGAAATATCTATAACCTATATGCTAAACAGGTCTCCATTTTCCTCTTTGCAACAATCTCTGGTTTTCATTTAGAGATCCCAATGCTTCCAGGAGCACTAACTCCTTACTCAACTTCAGTTTTAAGTAAAGTGCTCGAGACGCATTACATGCACCTTATATACAGAATATGACCTTGACCAGTATAGGCAATTCCCTCACCTCGGCCAGTGGGTTCATGTAGATGTATACTCTAAACTGACTTTAAACAGGAAACCTCATGGTTACTGAAGTCTTGTAACTGGATGATTCAACACTTGGATGATGGTGGATGATATAGAGAGATGAGGCCAAGGCCCCCTATGATCATTGTAAGAGTCCTAATAGGATAAACCAATATACAAAGACTGAGATAGCCAAGAGATACAGAGCTGGGTCTCTCATGACAGAGTAGAAGTCTAGATTATATCATTCCTGAACTCTGTCCTTTGCTTCTCACTAACATATGCACTCAAGAAACCATTTCCTTCATTTTTAAAGTCCATTATAATTTGGTTTCTATTACACTTTAAGACTTATTGTTAAAACAGTAAGTCGACAAACAAGTAGATAAGCTAATTAGGAACTGCCAATAACATTAAAATATAAATGCTGCCACTTAATATGAAAGGTAGACTTTCATATTAAGATGGATCCTAAAATGGATACTCATACTAAGGTGGATAGTCTTATGTTAATAGACACATTGGCCTGTGAGTGTGCACACACAAATATTAGTCTACAGTGCCTGTTGGTTTTAACTCTCTTAAGCTATATATTTTCAAAGAATGTATAGCAAGAATTAAAGTTATTCTCTGTTATAAGCTAAACCCACCTGACCCTTGAGAATATATTACAAGACAGCCAGTGTGTCCAGATATCAGGATGTTCAGTGTCAAAAACTATCAGATTAAGCTTCTGTGGTTTAACTGGAATTGGTACCATTTTATATAAACAAATGAACAAATGTTGATTTGCAAAAAGAGATAACCAGGAATGGTATTAGCTATACACGAAAATGAAGAATCAAGTACTGTAAGACGAATCTCTACTCAAATACAACTGTGACATTAACATGTATCACTGTCAATACAGTACTTTGAAATCTTTAAAAAAGATCTGTACATCATTTATGGGCATTTCTTTTGTTGCACTACTCAATAATTGCATTGTCATATATGTTTTGTTTTGTTTTTGAGACAGGGCCTCGCTTTGTGGTTCAGGCTGGCCCTGAGCTCAGCCTCAAACTCACATCACAGCAATCCTCCTGCTTCTGCCACCCGAGTGCTGGGATTACAGGCATGAGCCACCACACTGGCACCATGGTATGTGGTACTGATTGCTGCTGGGCGTGAGTCTCCACGCCCAGTATTGGATGTCGTTACTTAGGGATCGAACCTGGGCCCTTGTGCTTGCAAGACAGGTGCCAGAACCACTGAGCTAAGTCCCCGGCTATGTCATTATGTATGTTAGAACCAAGGCAAACACAAGAAAGGAGTCAGGAATGTTAATGACGTTGAAATAATGATTTGTTATATTTAGAGTATTATAATTAATATAAATATATAATGGATCATTCTTTTCAGATTTTGCTGTAGCACTTTTTTCAACCCATGATCCAGAAATTGCACACAACAAATTGACCAGCTACAACCTTGACAGCATTACTCTATGTCTATGCAAGTAATTAGAGATATTACTAATATCTCTATGCAAGTAATTAAAAATTATTACAAACAGTGTCATGATCAAAGGCCATGTTCCTGGGGTTCGCGCCTTGAAGAGAGATGATTTCTATAAGAAAATGCTTTCTATAAGAAAAATTCTGAAGATATATCATTCTCCTGGTCCTGTAGTTTGAACAAATGCAGTGAAGCTGTTCCTAAGGGCAATCTCTGACACACGCTGCCAGGGAAATGGCTCAGCTTCCGCACTCCCTTTCTGCTCCCAAGATGTGTGAGGCTGATTGGCAGGTGCCCCCCAAGCAACAACAGGGAAACTGCAACTATGACACAATGGGAAGATAAAGCCTGTTGCAGCTACATCAGCTAGAAAGAAAGGTAGAAACAATTTAGTGATGGAAGCGTGGGTGGCTTCTCTGACGGATACTTAAGATCGAGTTAGCAGCTGAAACCCTTCCACAGAAACTAAATGATGCAAGGAAAGCCACTCACAGCGGCAGTAAGAGACAAGCTGTGTTTAATCTCTCCCCAGGGGAAGGGGAAGGGATTTCACCTGTACAACCTTGATTTTCTGTAATTTAAAAGAAGGAGTATTTTGTATCCTTTTGCATCACAATGTATTGATCTGATACTGATAATTGAAGAATTTAATATTCATAAATGTTTTCTCCTTTAAGTAGATGAACTGGCTCTCACTTCATTCTAGCCAGGAATTTATAAATATGAAACAAGCTCTTCAAAACAGAGTCAAGGTATAACTATAACTTGCAGAGGACCAAACCAAATGACGCAGTCTGATGCCGTCATTATTGTAGCCCCCAAATCAACATTATTACCGTCATTATTTTGAATGTAATACAAAAGACAAGTGGACAGCTAAAATATATAATTTTATTTAATCTATTTTGTATTGATATGTCTGTGATACATAATAATGATCTTTAATGTGTATATGAATTGGTTCATTAAGATATTTCATCTCAGTCACTTTTACTTCCCTGCCCCCTCTTCTCCACCTCCATCCACAGGTCCCTTTCCCTCTCCACACAATCTATCTATGTCCTATTTGACATTATTTATATTTGGTTTCTCACATAAGGAAAACCATGTGATACTGAACCTTCTACAGCTAATTGCATTTAGCTTCATGGTTTCTAGTTTCTTCTTTTTTTTTTAACAAATGACTCAAATTTGTATTTCTTTATGACTGAACATTACTCCATTGTCCATATATTCTACATTTTTATATACGCATCTGCTGATAAAAGTGCAGGATATTCCCAAAACTTAGCTGTTACTAATTATGCTGTAATAACTGTTATATGATGGCATTAACTCTTTTCAAAATATTTTTTTCTTTTTTAAATTCAAATCTTTATTGGTACATTATGAACACACATCATCATAGCATTCAGCATTGAGAGTTTGTACCAGAATCTGACATGACTTGATTCTCATTTTTCCCCTTCCCCCGCCCTGCAACCCCACCCTATATACAGAAGCTTGTTTCCTTTTTTATTACTATCACATTCTTTTTCCCCTCATTATTTATCCCTGCACCCTCTTTCATTTTAAATATTTTCTATTTCACAATATCAACTATATATACTAGAACTCATTTACATCTTTATTTTCTCATACCAGAGAAAAGATACAATATTTACACATCTGTGATCTGTTTATTCCACTTATGAGGATATCCTCAAGGTACATCCATTTGAGTATGAATGACTCAATCTTATCATTTTTAATGGCAGAACAATATTTCATTGTATAAAAGAACCGCATCTTCTTTATCCAGTTGGAATATATCCAGAATGTTAATATCTAGATCAAATGGAATTTCTATTTTTAGGGATTTTTTGAGGAACTTGTACACTGATTTTTGAGTTAGTTCATATACTAAAGGAATATTTCTAGAATGTTAATTCTGATATTTGTTTAATCTCTATGGAGATGAAAAGCTGAAGTAAAGAGAGACCATGCAGTCAGTAACAGAGAAGGATTCAGGGTCTGTGAAGTCCAGTCTTTCATCTCCGTCACCACACTCATTTTCAAGGATGGTGTGGTTCAGGAAGGGGAGCTGCAAACACAGACAGTTGGGTGAAATGGCAGACAGGTTAGAAAACCCACAAATATACTACTTGGAGAAGGGAGGTGTTTGGTTTTTGCTGGACTATCACATCTTAGTGGGACAAGGTTAATAGAGAAGTTGAAAAAGTGGCAGCCTTTAAGTTATCAGAGCCCCTCTGTGCCACACTGAAGGAATAGAACTTTTTTTTTTTACAATATTAGAACAATCAAAGCTGTCTCAAACAAAGAAATAATAAGATTAAATGCATTTTGGAAGGATCAGTCTTCTGAGTAAGAATGGATTGGAGGAAAACTAGAGTTGATATTGGCTTTGTTTTTTTTTTTCTTTTATGATTGTGCATACCTTTTATTGTCAGGTGCCTATTTAATGGTTGATTATTTTCATATGCTTAGAATCTGGAATCTAATAAATCTAATGTGTCCTATAATTTAGGCATTTAGTAACCTGTGCAATTTAATCTTCACAGTTACCTGCTTTTACCATTTCACTTACTTCTTATTTCAACTTATTCTCCAGCCATGACAAACACAATTCTAATCATTCCTACTTAGTATGGAGGTTATTGTCAGATTTCACATGTAAGTGAGATTGCGTAGTATTTTTCTATGTCTAACTTGTTTCACTTAATGCCACTTCAGGTCCATTGATGTAGTTGCAAATGGCAGTGTATTCATTTTAATGGTTGCATAGGATTCTATTATCTATGTATAAAATTATTGATCTTTCATCCATTAAGAGCCTTTGGCTGTACTTATCTCTTAGGTATTATGAATAATGATGTAAAGAGCTTGGGAGTGCAGACACTTATTCAAGGTGCTGATTTCATTGTTTCTAAGTATATATGCAGAAGAGGGAGTACTGGGTCACATAGTAGTAGTAGTAATAGTAGTAGTAGCAGTAGTAATGTGTGTGTGTGTGTGTGTGTGTGTGTGTGTGTGTGTGTTCTTTTAGTATTTTGACTTTAATTTTTTGAAAAATTTACATGCTGCTTTCTCTTTATGTAAGAATCATCCCATCAATTACAGTAGATTAAAAGGTTTTTCTCCTAAGCAATGTTCACCACAGGGTTGACAAAGTTGCCTTTTACAGCTACTCGTCAGGTTTATTGTATTGTTTTCTAGTAAAGTCACATAGAATGATTCATTTGTTAAAGGCAAACCTGCCTTAATTGAAATAAAGGTAGCCTCACAAGAGTTAATTTTATACCTGTTTCTGTTGTATTGTCATGCTTCATTAAAACACCAAAGACTTTTAAAAATACAAACCAAGTGAAAACAAAACTCCTCTGTTCCTGGTTGAAGCAAGGTTAGGGACCAAGTGAATAGAACACTACACTGAAAAATATACATAGTCATTACTTTGAAGAATATCATACTTCCTGGTGGATAATTTTCAAAACCCATTTTACCCAAAGGCCAAAAATAAATATTCAGTGGAATCAAATTAGAAAAACAGTGGGAAGTGAGGTGTTTGGGGAACTGAGACTGGTCCTTTTTTGCCTGTGTCTTTTTTCCTTGGTGACACTTCCTCTATGTCTTAGCCCTTCCTCCTGGAAGGAGGTGAACTGAGTTGTCTTCCCATTAACTAATCTGTTTTTCCTTGAATCATTGGTGTTTCCAGCCATTCAGCCAACCATGTCTAAAAAGAGCAGTTTCATATAAACTTATTTAGAATTACAGAATATTATAATTTGAACAAATACATGTTTTGAAGGAGCTTGGTGATTTTTAAATGTCTAGGTGGTAGTGGAGTATATATACCAGAAATTAACAGCCACCATTTCATTGACTGATCTGGAAACTAACTACTCCATTATAAACTGTGCAGCAATTTCCAGATGTTCATTAGTTATTGCTTGTTCAGAAGACTGACTATATCTGTCTTTATATATTTTTAGGGTTATTAGAGTATGAACATACACTATAATTACAAGATGCAGATGAACAACCATCTGCAGAAAGTTCTCTTCTCAAGGACTTTCAGATCAAACTGAGTCATATTTCACTGATGAGTTTCCCCTGGATTAAAGCTTTACAGCACTGGAAATGACAACAATTATAGTGCTGAAAATAAGAAAGTTTCCTTAGATTGGAAAGATCCTTTTCTCTACTCCTATGCTTTTAAAATAACTTCTTATGTGATGTATTAACCCTTTCCGCTGATATATTTTAGTATCTTCTTAGTGAAAAATTGCTGATATATAAGTGCTTTATTTTAAGCCTATGTTGGAACCAAAAACAAAACCTAAATATTTCATAATAATTCCTAAAGTTGTATGCTTCTTCCACTAGTCAACTTATCATATGTCTACATTCTTGGTAGAAAATTGTACTGCTTCTTCATGGATACTTTATGAAAGTAATTATTGGAAATCTCTACAATGGAGAAGTCTGCTGGAAATTCTACAGGTATTTTACAATACCCTAACATTGAAAGCACAACATTCAACTTCTATCAGCAAATTTTGTTCATCAAAAGGAAATTTGAGAGATAGCTGGAGACTGTAGCACTGAACACTCTGTGGGATTATTACAAACAGTGGTTCTATGCACATTTCTGCATACATGTTCTTATTAACATGCATGTACCTTGGGAGGGCAATTTTATGTCCTGGGATGGCTGGGTTGAGTATGAGTATGTGTTTATTCAGCTTTAGTAGAGCTTTAAAAATTTTTTTTCAATTAATTAGTATTTTAATCAACAAGAAATGAGAGTTCTAGTTACTACATATCATCACCAATATTTAGAACTTTCAGACTTGTCCATCTATTCACTGTGGTAGGCACATGCAGCAAATGAATGGGGCTACCATGTCTTGGGTTTGAAACTTCCAAGTATGAGTGCACTAAATCTCTCGTTGTTTAAGTAGCTTTTGTCAAGTATTTACTTGTAGTCATAAAAAGCTGATTCACACACATGGAGTCCATTTATTTAAAGAGCTATGTTTTTCTCAAATGTGCATGTAGTGTGTGTTCTAATAATATCATGAATTATTTAATAATTTAAATAAACAGGATTAATTATACCAATAAACTTGTGTGTGTATTTGTGTTATGCTGCAAATCAAATCTAGAACTTTCCATATGCTTGGATTAGCCACATTTTAAAAAAATTATATTTGCATTTTACAAAATTATCATTACATTTTAAAACATTATCTTTATTGGTACATTATGAACACACATGATAATTGCATTCATCATTAAGAGTTTGTATCAGAATGTGGTATAACTTGATTCTCATTTTTCCCTTTTCCCCCTGCCCTGCATCCCTCCTTCCCCTATATACACAATCTTTGTTTTTCTTTCTTTATTATTACCACATTTATTTTCCCTTTGTTATTTACTCTTTCCTTTTAAATATTTTCTACTTCGCAATATCAACTATACATACTACAATTCATTTACAACTTCCTATTCTCATATCAGAGAAAAGATATGATATTTACACATCTGTGACCTGTTTGTTTCGCTTATGAGGACGTCTTCAAGGTACATCCATTTGCATGTGAATGACTCAGTCTTATCATTTTTATGGCAGAATAATACTCCATACTATAAAAGAACCACATCTTCTTTGTCCAGTCTCCTGTTGATGGACATTTGGGTTATTTCCAAGATTTAGCAATCACAACACAGTTACATTTTTTAGATAAGTGATTATCTTAAAATACATTTTAAACACCGAATTTTAAAATATGTTTTCAGGAGATGCAGCTCAGTGGTAGAGCTTTTCTCTGGCTTGCACAAAGACCTGGATTTGATTTTCGGGTCAGCACAAAATAATAATGAACAATAATAATAGCATATTTCCATGATTTATGTCATTAATGCATGTAAAAACTTTTATCTTCACATTTTTATTCAAATTTTTCATAGAATTATTATTGGTGATCATTCTTAGTTGTAAGATGATCTGAGAGAGAAGTGTCTCATAACTTTAGCAAAGAAGACTTTTCCCCAAATGCTTTAACAAGTATTGCCCAGGCAACAAATAATTCAAGTTTTTGATCTATAATATCTTAGTTCTCACCAAAACATAACACTGAACCCTATTTTTTCCATATCAACAAAATTTTTCTTGGTATGATATCTTTTAAATTTGTTCTTTCTGCAAACAGTTTTTACTAACAAAAATAGAATCATTTTTTCACAGTTTCAAGGGTAATCTCAGATGGAAAAACTGAAAAAGAATAAAAGGTTAGAAGTAAAATAAAATAGTGACTCAGAAATGTATACTTTTCCAGAAAGTACCCTGTAACATATATTAGTTTTGATACTAATATAGCTATTTTCTATATACAGTTTTTGTGTGTTAAATGTACAATAGAGTGAATTTCAGTATGTTGATAGTATATACTTTTCCAGAGCAGTTTGCACTAGGTGTGACTTTCATCAATTAAGCAGCATTTGCTTTAATAGTGAAGTGAGAAAAGATGTAGGTAGCTGGAAATGCTGGGCATGATGGCTCACGCCTGTAATCCCAGCACCCCGAAGGCAAGAGGATTACCAAAATCGAGGCTGAGTTCAGGACCAGCCTGAACTACAAAGTGAGACCCTGTCACAGAGAAAGAGAGAGACGGACAGACAGACAGAAAGACAGACAGACACAGAGAGACAGAGACAGAGACAGAGAGACAGAAAGAGATGTAGGTAGCTGGAATAAAATATGGCTATCCTTTCATGGTTCAAATTGTTTTCCTTTGGTCTCTCAATTATTTTGGTCATATATTTCACTTAATTTCTTATCACTTTAGAAATTCTTAATGTCAATGTCTGGCTCCCTATGTGAAAATAATCCTCTCTAATTGTCTGTAAATTATATGAACACACAAATATCCTAGAAATCTTTCCTTTACGTTATCGGACTTTCCAAATCATTTATCCAATCTCAAAATATCCTGCCTGCTTCTTTCAAGATTCATTTTTCAGCCATGTCATCCAAAGTGTTAACCTCCCACAACATACCACTTTATTTCTTTTTAGCAATGTCAGAATTACAAAATATCAGTACATTGAATAGATGGACATTTGAAGTTGTATATACAAAATGAAAGAGGAAGTTAGTGGGTTGCTGAGGTTGAGAAAGGAAGTCTTCAAGGATAGAAATAGAGTAAATTACAAAGTAGCAAAGATGGATGTGATTGAATGAGACTTTCCCTCTGAAGTTTCATTACAGAAACATTTAGAGATGGTGGAGCCAAAGGCAAAGGAGTATACCAGAAAACAAGGGAGAGAGGGTTTAATAGCATCATCCTGCCACTTTTAGCATCCTTACACTACTTAATTAGGGCAATGCCACACTAATTTCTTAGGAGTAACATTTTAGTAATTGCACACCCTTCACCCCAGCATCACACACTCCAGTTTCAACTATCTGTGAAAAAGAAAGTCCGATTTCTTCTGCATGAGGCTTTGGGGGACATCTAAACATAAACCATAACAGTCCCTAAAACAAAATTCAAACTGATCGACATTTTAATCAACTAGTTAACTTATTTAGGATGTCATGATTTGTACTTTATTTTCTGAGAAAAAAAATTGCATTTGTATTTTTTCTTTTTTATTTTATTTATTTATTTATTATTATTATTTTTCTTTTTTGAGACAAGGTCTCTCTTTGTGGTTCAGGTTGGCCCTGAGCTCAGGCTCAAACTCACAGCAGTCCTCGTATCTCTGCCTCCCGAGTGCTGGGATTACAGGTGTGAGTCACCACACCCAGTACTGTGGTATGTCGTTCTGATTGCTGGTGAGTGTGAGTCTCCATGTTTCGCATTGTTGTATGTGGTTACCAGGGACTGAACTGGGGCCTTTGCACTTTCAAGGCAGGCCCTGAAACCACTTAGCTAAATCCCTGGCCTGCATTTACATGTTTAGGCAATGCTACCTTGTTATGGACATTTTAAACTCAATATGTAGCATTATGAGAAGAAGTATTACACTTTCCTAGAAACAAAAAAATGTGTGTCTAGAAAACACATGACTTGGTAAAGCTTAAAGAATTATGAGACCTCTTATTTCAGAAGAGCCAACTAAATGGGGGTCTTCAGGAATGGACAGGAAGTGGAGTAGACTGTGGGAGAAATACTCTAACTCATCCTTCTTAATGGATTTTTCTGTATTCCAGGAGCTGGAACAAAGGCATGTTAGCCAGCGTAGCAGCAAGGTCAGACCCCAAATTCCACAAAGATATTTTAGTGGTTCAATGCACAGGCTTAAATATGAAAGAAGTGAGAAACCCTAGATTTTCTACTTAACAACATGTCAATGAGAAATGGTGGTAATCTTTCCAAATGTACATGAATATATCTGAAAATAAGAACAGTAGTAATAACTACATATCACATATATATATATATATATACACACACACACACACACACACACACACACACACACACACACACACACACATCTCAATATATTTTTGAAGGCAGTACTAAAGCAACAACACTTGTATGTCAAAATTATGGAATAATATATTTCAACTAATAAAATTACATATCACGCATTTATTAAACTGTCTTTTCATCTGTAAGTTATTGTTCCAATAGTACCCTTTTAGTGAGAATTTCAGTTGTAGCTATAAAATAGAAAAATAATTGCTTATCTCTACTGTCAGTCTTTAGACTTGACAATAGTTTATCTATTCTAGTCTACAGACTGATATACACATATAGACATACATACATACAGACAGATACACAGAGAGACAGGTAGATGATGGATAGATAGATGGATAGATAGATGGATGGATAGATAGATAGATAGATGACAGATAGAATTTCTACACTTAAAATTTACTTTATGTACTCTCAGCTTCTGCAGAGACTGAAGAAGAAGGTTGGTGTCAGCTTAGAAATTTGAGACTGTTTTTCTTGTTACTTTTTGTGTAACTGGAGTTCCTTTCAGAAAGTACTTGTGTACACCTGTGATTTTAACTCTTTTATTTATTTTGTCTTTCATTAGCTTTCTTGTTTCTTTTTGATGTTGTGGTTTAGCACACTGTGAGAGAGATGGTTCCATCTTGAATCTTCTGCATATGGACAGTTTCATTACCAGTACTTGCTGTAGACTCTATCTTTCCCCCAAGGTATATTTTTGTTCCTTTGATTGAAGATAAAATAGTTGAAGGTATCTGGAAATGTTTCTATGTCATTTATTCTGTTCCATTTATTTACACTTCTGTTTTTGGTGTCGATACTCTAACATGTTTTAAGTCCGTTGCTTTAATGAAAATTTGAAGTCAAGTATTGTGATGCTTCTTGTTTTGCTTTTGTTGCTCAGGATTTGTTTTCCTATTCTGGATCATTTTTTGGTTCTTTATGAATTTTAGGGTTGTTTAGTCTTGTTCTGGGAGGAACATGGTTG
>PVIR01030338.1:0-12187 GCA_004026965.1 Petromus typicus | reverse complement strand
AATATTACAACAAATTATGATTCATAAGCAAAAAGAGCAGTAATGAATTTGGGGAGAGAGTAGGGATAATGTTCTATATGTAAATTAGAATACAACTGACAAATACTTCCCCTAGGTATTACCTGGATTGAAAAAAATATACAAAATATTGGAAGACTCCCAGGGCTCACACGTTCCGATTCATCATTTTCTTCTGGGTTCTGTTTTAGAACAGACTCTTACACTTATAATCTGGAAAAAGAACAGTGAAATATGGTTTCCACATGCTTGCTTAACTATCTAAAAATAATTTTGACACGGAATGTTAGATTTTAAGCATCTTCTTTTTTTCCTTTGAGGATTTCAAGTAACAGTTATTTTAGGCCCATTTTATACTTCTTTGGAATGATTTTTCCAAAGAAAGTTTCCAGTTTCCTTAACTTGGAGTATGGTATTTAAAGCAAATGTATGGCTCTGAATGCAGATGGAACAATTCTGTTGTCGATCTACTTAATTACCTTGATCTTGGAAACCATAAATTTATGTCAATATCTCTAACTTTAAACTAGCAGCACAAAGTTCAGTCCAGTTTTCCTGTAAAGTGACTAATAGATTTTTACACAAAAGACAGAATACATGTAGGGAACCCATACTAGTACAGATGAACGATAGAACAGATCTCTATGGAGGCAGAGGAGAAGAGACAAATCCTTCTTACAATTAAATTTCAAATAATAATAGCAGAAAGAATGAAGAAGACAGAAAATTATCATTGAAATATCAGAGTGAGACAAACTAAGGAGAAGCAGGATATTTTCACGTGCTCAAAGTGTCTCCATCCAAATCTTAATAGTTACTTTCATGACTTTAGCATATGTGTACTAATTCCTCAGCACCCATTTCTAAGGACATAAAGAATAATTTCTTTTTATTGTTTTTAGTTTGGCTTGAGAAACCTTTTAGATCCCATGACCACCAAGCAATGTTTCTGGGTCTTTCAACTGTGTATAAAGGTAAAATTATTAGGTACAAAACTAGACTTATACAATAAAATTGAATCCTTATATTTGGTCCATTCTAGGTTCCATCAGCCTTATATGTTTTGTGGAGACCAAAGCAGTTTGCAGTGTGGGCAGCAGACACTTAAACATTCAGGTTAACACTGGACTCGCACAGGACTTCCAAGGACATCACTTTGGATCTCTGCTTTGAATGGAAATGCAACACAACAGAACACTGAAGCTTCTAGACCATCATTAGGACCTGAGACTTTTAGGCACCTGAAATTTATTTGAATATAAACATAAAATTAAAAAGAAGTAGTTAAATACCTCAAAATAACATCACCAAGATTCAGCACACCTTCCTGCCTTTATGTTTTTCCATGTAAGATCCTTTTTTTTTTCATGCAGTAAGTAGTTGACAACTTTATAGACTTAAAATAGACATCATCCTCTGCGTGGTCTGCGCTCATTGTTGATCTCTGGAGGGTGACTTTTAGCAGTTTTCTAAATCACATGTTGACAAAGATCCCACTATGCATCATAGCTATAAACATATGAAGAGAATTTTTGCACAGTTGTCAGAGATATTGTGAATATTGGTGCTAGCAAACAGTATCTTAGCTGTTTAGTATTACCATTTCAGGTTTGTTTACCTACGTGTGACTGTGAACTCAAATTTATGATTCATGCTAAAGTTTATATGATGAAAGAATATGGAAGTTTGACATTTACTTCAAAGAATATTTTAGAAAGAACAAAAATGATGTGAATTAGCATATTTTAAACTTCAAAATAATATTCAAAACAGTGTGAGTTTTACATGTTCATTTTGCAATAAAAGACACATAGATAAAACATCTTCTCTCTACTATGTGTGGTTTTTATTTATTTATCTTGCTAGAACAGGTAGTGTTTAATACAAATTATGTAGGGTAACTTTGCCATCATATCATGTTGATTGGAAAAGGCTTCACACAGCCACTTTAATTATCATTTCTGAAGTGTAACTATGTTTGAATGATGAAAGCAAGAGTAATAATGAATTTTTTTGTCCTACAAGTATCTGTATTTCATTTATTATTGTTGGGAAAACCATTTCCATTGGCATGCATTAATGTGATAGTAATATGCAGTAGGGTTTGACTTGTAAAAAGAGACAAAGAGTTGATTACACAGCAAAAAAATTAGAAAATATAAATATAGGTAATACAGATAAATTAATGGGAACTGGTGTCATTCACCATGTAGAATAAGGCACAGATATAAGATTCAGATACTGGAATTAAGTAAAGCACATTGTGATATAATAGTGTTTATAGGTAAGTCTTCTAGTTTAACATACTAAACTATTAACTTTATTTGTTATACATTCACATAAGACTTAAATTCAAATCTTGCATGACTGAACAACGGGCTTTTAGTTTTTACTTTTCTTGAAACCTTTTGGAATAGAGATTAGAACACAAATTAAACTGCATAAATAGTCACCTATTTGTTAATCTTCTTTTCAATTGTTTAAAGTGCTTCTTTAAACTATAATTCCTCATTGAATTCATAGTAATCACCAAACAAATAACTTTAAAGAATCCAAATTTCTAAAATTTCATTTTAAATTTTAAAAAGAAAATATTAATATGGACATAGATATGGAAATCAATTCATTACAGCAAAACAACATTGATCAGTCACAAGAATAAAGCACACTTTATTTTCTGACACTGCCAATCAATTCTGACAAGTCTAGTATTGACTTATGTACACTATTTCCTCAGTATCTTAATTGGTTTGGCTGTGTTTGCATTTGGCTTTGTGAATCCTAGTGAAAAATTTAAAAGCTAGAATTATTCAAATAAAAGTAAAAATAAGTTATTGGTATCAGAAAATTTCCTTAAAACCTCTAACAAAGTGTACAAAGTGTCACTGATTTTAATCAATAAGCTTATATTCCTAAAAGCAATATGCTGTGTATTTATTAAGAGGTTTCTCTATTAACTTGAACATCTCTTTTTTATTAACATCTTTGATGTCCCAGCTTGATTCTCTGAGTTACTTTGCAGTCATTGCTGTAGTTTAATTCTTAGCATTGACTGATGAGTTAATGTTCTGTATGACTTCAGCTGAGAACTAACAAGTGGAGAGACTTACTATAAGGAACTAAGTTCTTGCACTTGTGAGGCAGGCATACTACCACTAAGCTATATCCCCAACCCAGGAATATTTTCTTAACATAGCCAAAGTCCTGAGGATTACTCCTGATTTTGAATCTTATTCAGAATTCAACCTATCCTCTTTGTGGATAACAGCAGATAATGTATTTCTCACCAAGGGTCATAGTTTTTTAAAAATTGATGCCTTTCATTTACTGGACTAGAAAACCTTAAAGTCCTTTCCAATATTAAAATTCTAAAAATGTAATGTTTAAACATACTATTTTAAAAATTGGATTGAAAATGAGTTTACAAGTTAAAACTAAAAGGCTGATGACGTTTTCCTATTTTCAGAGAAGGGCATGTTTTTGCAGCTATTGAATTCTGAGGGAGTCAATTTCCTACTTACAGGTGGTTAGGGAAGAATAAAACATGAAAGCAGAAATAAAGGTTAATGCCACCTTTGTGTCAAATAATAATGCCTGTGAAAGCTGGAAGCAAAAAATCTGCCAATCAGCAGCAATTTGCACAGTAGAAATTCTGCTTCTAGGTATAGAGACTAGAAATAAAAGGGCCAAGAGAAAGGAAGCTTACGTATAGGATTTTCCTCCCCAAAATCATTAAGGAAAATTTGGACTAAGGGTACAGCTACCATGGGCTCAGGCTACCAAGGCCCATTAAGTACAGAAATTCAGGTGGTGGACTTCAGTCTAACAAAGTCCCAGAGGACAGAAAGGAGGTAGGGAGGAAGGAAAGAAGAGTACCTTCTTATATCTTTTTTCAGCTTTTAACCAATATAGTGCATACATGGTTTCAGGGCTATGATTATTTTACTTTCGTCTTACTTGTGAGATCTATGTAGAACACAGTGTAGAAAAGATTCATTGTTGGGTTTAATTTTCAAAGAATTTTATGTTCAATTAAAAAAATTTTAAAATAAAACTTTCAACTGTATGCCCTAAGAACAGTAAGCCTTCTAGACGGTTTAACAATATTATGAAGGCACATGCTTGATTCAGACTAAAAACTCATAAACATTATTTTCAAGATGACCAAGACTTTTTGAAGGGGAAGTAAATATATTTTCTAAAAAATTAAAAAAATCAAATTGATAAATACAATTGTACAATATAACTTGTTTCATCTTATTGTTTTCTGTATCTAGAAATATAAATAATGTAATGAAATAGAAAATACATATGGACAAGAACTCCTTCAGTGTCAATAGCATTTGTTATTTATAAATAACTTGCAACTACCTATGCATTTGTAAAAGTTTTAATAAGAGCACAGTGCTCATGAAGGTGCCATTCATTTCCTCTCTGACTCCTTCTGGAACACACTGTCTTAAGAGCAGAGTGCGGTATAATCAGAACCACCTAATTCTGGTGATGGACCTATTAACCTATCCAATATTTATTATCCCATGAGACTATATTTATATATTCATGCACAGCGCCTCCACCTTAAGAGAAATCTAAATACTTCACAATGGATACGACCATAAGAACCATTTTAAATTGTCCTCTTAGTTTTCTTTTGTTCACACATGTAACAAGTGTTGTAGGTTCCTGTTTGCTTTGTGCTGTTGGTTGGTGTGTTCATTTCTTTGTCTAGCATTTGAAACATTACTTGAGGCAAAATTTCCTATTTCACTGTTTATTAGTGAAAGAGTAGTTGCTTATCTTATTGTTCCAATGTACAGTTCCTGCACAAGCATGTACTTTTAACCAAAACTCTATGCACTACTGATTTCTATTTGTCTTACTATATTTTTAGGCCTTTATGGTCCAATGATACATTTTTTTCAATACATATATTTTATTGGTACATTTAAAAAATTTTTAAGTTCAAATCTTTATTGGTACATTATGAATGTGATAGTAATAAAAAAGGAACCAATGATATTTTTTAGAATTAGATATTATTAATAGAACATAATCTTTTAATTTTTCTAAAGTGAATGTAAAGTTACACATAAAATATAAACTTTCAGTCACCTTAGCCATATAGAAAAAGGAATATTTTAACATCCAAAAGGAAGGAAAAACAAATATTAAATACATTTCCTAAAATGAATAATTTTAGCGTTGTGAGTGACTTGCTATAATGCTATTAGTTTTTTTATTGTGATGTAACCTTTAACAATTTTAGGTTTCTGACTAACATAGTACAGCCCTGATACATCACATTAATTCAGATCATTAAATCATCCCTCTGTGCTGCCCTAACACAGCAGAGGATAGGACAAATGAATCCCGTGGGCATTGATCATTGCTTCGCTTCTTTGGTCCTCAAAGTGCCTTCTTGGAGATAGTAGTGTAGGCATATTACTAATCAGCTTTCAACGCATAAATAAGATGGGATTCACATTGTGCGACTTGGGAACAAGAGAAGCAGACAGAGTGAATTAAAGGTGAGAATATTTGTTAAATGTTCAAACTGTTCCATGTCAGTGGAATTGTCCACTTTTGTGTACCATATTGGGACAAGAAGATAGAGGACTATCATGGTTTGGTCTACCCTACTTTTGGCTGGTTGAGTTATATAAAATACTCAAGTGCCATGCATGCTGTGGGAAATGAGTTTCATGGAAATATTAACATTTCACACTGACTTTATGGCTCTATCAGTTTTTCATTTATGCCAATGGGAGAACCACAAATATTACCCAATTTATAGGAACAATATTATTAAAAGGGGTAAAATATTCATTGTAAAAGTGCAGTTAGGAAATTAGTAATGCCTTGAGTTTTATAGGTGTGTTGGGGCAAATGATACTTGGCTGTTTCTCCTAAGAATAAGTTATTTATATTAATTACTGGCTTTTTACTGCTGTGAGATTCAAATCGATATGGCACTTTTAAATTCAAATATTTCCCTGTGAAGTAAGAACTAGCTAGCCGATAGGAAACTGTTCCTGAGATGACAGATCGATATCTAATTTAAAGAGTTTTAAGGCAACCTTTGTTTTCTTGCCTGCATAGCATTTTCATTTTTGAAGTTGATTGGGAGAGAGCACAGACCTCAGAGTCTGATATATCTGGGCTTTAATCTTGCCTCTGCTACTCAGTAGTTTGGGGACCTTTGGCAACTTACATAGAGTCACTGAGACTGACTGATTTCATGCCTCGCTGTTACGGTCACAGACTGCAGGGCTTCCGCCATGCTGTTTCAGTGTTTTGGGGCTCAAGTTTCTCACCTAGAAGATGCTGACTATAATAATGATTATGACTCACTCAGTAGCTAAGAAATGGCCCTTCACAGACCTCTACCTAACATGCATTCATCACTTCTTCAGAAAGATGGTCTGTGTGAAATTCTCTAGACTCCACAAAATCAGAATTGTCTCCTGCTCACTTCTTTGGGCAATTTGTTTTCATTTTTGTTGACCTAGAATAGGCATACATACTTGTGAGGAAATGGCGTGCTACTTCAGTAAATATCCTCACAATGTCTTAATCAAAGTAAATGGCCTCAAACATTTATGATTTTTCTATATTGGGAACATTTGAAATATTTACTAGCGGCTGTTTTGAAGTACGTGATGATTGTTAGCGGTGATTATCCTGCTGTGTTATCGACTGTTCGAAGTTCTTCCTTCACCACAACTGTTTCCGCACACCGGCAGCACAGCTGTGTCCCACCTGCTTTGGCAGCTCTTCTGAACCACTGCTCTACTCTTCGCCTCTGTCAAGTCAACTGCTTTGAGATGAACACATATGGTATGTGTTTTTCCAGGCGTAAGTCATTTCACTGAACATAAAGTTATTCAGTTTCATCCATTTTGCCCCACATGTTTGAATTTCATACTTTTTTGCATGTAAATAATTTTCCATTGTGGGTGGGGCATATTTTTTAATCCATTTAATCACTGACAGGTATTTAGGATTAATTTCATCTCCTGGCTGCTGTGGAAAATGCTAGAATAAACATGGAGAGAAAATATCTGCTCAATATATTAATTATTTCCCTCTTTGATATATGCACTAATTGATTTACTTGATCATATGGTAGTTATATTTTGTTTCTGGATTTAAAATAAACTTATTTTAATGACTAAATAAAAACACATAAGGATAGCTAAATTATAGTATTTTAATACATATATGTATATATACATTGTGTAATATTAAAATCAGATTATCATCTCCCGATGGCGAAAACTTTCAAGTTCTTTTTGTACAAGTTTTGAAACACAGTACACTATTGCTGTCTATAGTATCCCACTTGCAGTAGCACCCAAGACTTTCTTCATCCTCTCTAGCTGTCACACACTGGACTTTGATTGATCTTCCTTTTACACTCATTAGTCTCTGTTTCCAGTACCCACCATTCTAATCACAAGTTCTATGACTAATGATCAATATTCATTATGATTCCATATCTAAGGGAGAGCACACACTTATTTCTTAGTTGGCTTGTTTTACTCAGCAAAATAACCTGCGGTTGTGTCCATATTGCTACAAATGACAGTGTTGTTCTTTCTATGCTGAAACAGTCTTCCGCTGTGTGTGCACTACGTCATTTCACTCAGCCAGTGGTGGATGCAGAGTAGGGTTGTCTCTAGGTCTTGACTATTGCAAAGAGTGGTGCAGTAAATGTGGAGCAGTAGATGGCTCTTTCCTGTGTGAATACAACAAGGAAATCACATTTCTTTTGAACATGTATCCAGTAGTGAGATTGCTGGGTGCTACAGTAGCTCTATTTTTCATGTTTTTCAAACCCTCCTCCTATCTTCTAGTGGCTGCACTAGTTTACCTTCCAAGTGATGGTGAACATGGGTTCTCCTTTGTCCACATCATCATCAAATTTTATTGTTATCTTTTGAATAATCATGGCTGCTGGATGAGATGCTGTCTTTTGATGGCTTTGAGTGGCATTTCTCTGATGAGGACTGATGATGTTGACAATTTTCCCTACACTTGTTGGTCATTTGTATCCCTTATTTTGAGAAATATCTCCTCAAATTATTTTTGTATTTTAAAATCACATCATGGGTCTCTTCATTATTCAGTTGAGACTCTGTTGTAGATAATAATCCCTTGTTAGGGGTTTTGTTTGCCAAAATTTCTTAAATTCTCCAACCATCTTCTAACTCTAATGATTATTTCTTTTGGTATAAAGATTTTTTTCAGGTTGATGTAGTCCTATATCTTTATTATTGCCTTTGTGGCCTGTGCTTTCCAAGTCATACCCAAAGTTCAGTGAATACTGTGAATCATTGTTCTTTTATTTCCTTCAAATAATTTCAGAATTTTCAGTTTCACTTTGATGTATATGCCTCTATATAGGTCATGTATACTGTCATGCAGGACCATGGGTGGAGGTCATATATTACGCTGTACATGGAATTCCAGTTTCTGAGCCCCATTAAGAGAAGAGGATTGTCTCTTTCTAATAAATATTCTTGGTGAATTTATTAAGGATTAGTTGGCTGAAAATACAAAGACATTTTTAAACCAGGTTTTCTTTTGTTCCACTAATGAGTTAATGAGTGAGTTTTTATGACAATACAATGCTCTTTTCATTATTTTAGGTTTTTATTTTATTTTTGTGTTCAGTATTATACTATGTTCAGCTTTCTTCTTTTACTCATGATGGTTTTGACTATTTGAAATCTTTTTAGTTTCTGTGTAAATTTTATGAGTGCCTTTTCTATTTCTAAAATGAATAATATTGGTGTTTTTATACTTATTTCTTTGAAGCTTCAGATTGCTTTGAGTTGTGAGAACATCTTCAGGAATATGAATTCTCCCTATCTATGCTCATGGGATGACTTAGTGATTTGTTTTATCACCTTCACCATTTCTCTCATTGTAGGCATCTTTCACTTCCTTAGTTAAACTTGTTCCTAGAAATCCACTGTAACAGCTGAGATTGGGATTTTGAATTTGTTATTATTAGTTTCATATTGTTGTATAGAAGCATTATTGATTTCTTTTTAGCACTATTGACATTACTAATATAATTTATATTACAGTTTACTGAATGGAGTCTTATTATTCTTATGATTAATATCATCTTAAAGTGTTACATTTCTTATGTATTCCTTCTGGATCAAAGTTGATGCTCATTTCCTGGTAATGTTAATAATAATATGCACATTTATCAATACTGTTGTTGTTCTGTAGTCATATCATTGATCCAGATTTTCCAGTTTTTCAGTGCACAAGTTATTATATTAACCTAAGAAAAGAGAGTTTCTTTACATTTTGAATTTTTATTTGTAAAAATATACATTTGATGTTGAAACACAATCAATAAAATATCTTATTTCTTAATAGAAATAATAATTATGCTTTTCCCTAATATACCTAGCACCTACTGAATCTTTACTCAGTTAGAATAACAGTAATTTCTGCATGTAAAAATAGCATGATAGTTTTTATATATACATATACAGTAATACTCATGATGACTTCTGATTAGACTGGAATTGGGGTTACAAATAAATAATGAAATAGTCTCAAAATCCTACAACTGAAATATGCAGAGTAGGAAGTAAACATAAGACTGCCTTATCTCAGAACTCATATCATTTTTAATCATATATTTTATTAGTACCTGTTTGCAGTACATAATGCTACAGTAACTCTTCATGTTTATGGAGAACCTAGAATTATAATGACATCAAACATAAATAATAATATTTTTTACTTCCAAATATCCATCTAAAAAGAAATCTCAGTATCAGTTTCCCCTTTGGAAACTGTAATTTCCTCTTCAGGTGTTACTTCTTTTCATTTTGGTTGATTTTAGTTAACTTGTCAATCAAGATGTCCCACCCTCCTTCATGATTCTTGTGAGTGCCTTGTAAGATAATGGAAAATTTCTCTTTGGGAAGATTTTCTGTGTAGCTAGGACTGAGCCATGTCCTTTAGCTTGCATAGGGCTGTTTTTCATTAGAGATCAGATTTGCAAGCTCAGGCTGTTTGGACATATGATAGTTGGAATGAAAGTCTTGACAGATTTCAAAGAATTCATAAAGAATAATAGTTATAAAAATATTCTGATCATAAATTGTGTGATACAGAAAATAAAGCTAATATAACAAATATTTTTAAAAAATAATATTGCTTTAAAAAGTGTGGTTCAGTGGTAGTCCTGACCTAAATAATAATTCACTGGCCTAGCAGGAGGAAAGTCTTGGATTTGATGCCTAACAATATAAAAGAAAGCAAAATTAAAAATTACTAATCTGTTATGAAAGAAAAATGCTAGGAATTTTAAGTCAAAAATATAAAATGAAGACATTGACATAAGTTCTAATCATGAAATAAAACAATTCTCACTGAAGCAGGGGCACATAGTACATTGGGTCAGTGCTATGTTGGTTCTTACAGGTTTTCACATTCAAAAGACAGTTTAGAGCAGCAAATCTATGTAATAATCCTTGAAAAGCAATCCTACCTGGAGCATTTTGGGAAAAGAGAAAATTCCTCTCAGTAGTCATAAGAGTAATTAGGTCGTGTCTGGCTGATGTTAATGAGCAGTGAAAGGGTCTTTAATGAGACTGTGTGATGTGTGAGCAGGGTAATTGCTGTGGTCAAACTCCTTAAATTACTGCAAGTCTTCAGAAGGAAGATCCAGATTCCTTTGATGAAAGGAGGCATGCTTCCGCAAGGCTGCAAGGAGCAGCCACCTCTGTGCCATTCCGTAATTTTCGTAGGTTAACTCCTCATCGTGTACAAAAACTGTAGACACAAAATTTCAGTTTAAGGTGGGAATTTTATTTGGCAGCAAACAATGTCGAATTCTGTAGAGCACTGTTTACCTTCCACTACATGAACATCTACAATAATTCTGTCTGGAGAGTGTATCAAGTAGAGAAAGACATTGTTTCCTTTCATGTATTGTAACTGGATTTCACCTCCACACCATACTTCCCTGGTCCTCAGTGCCCTGCAGAATGCTCTGAAGGGACAGTTAGTCCTCCTGCTCTTGGGATCCAAGCCAGTAATCAGTATGCCCTATGCCTTCTGGAATAGACCTGATAGGTATATAGAAATACCCTGAAAATAGCTCTCAGGGGCAAGGAGAAAAGCCACACCGAGATAAAAAAGAGTACACAGAAATTATGCAAAACATAGATTCACAAATTTATTGTATTCTCAACATCCTCATTTGCTCTGACATATACAATGTACTTAGACTTACAGATGTATATCACTTCTCCCTTTGTCGAGAGGTCTTTGAAGTATGCTCCTTTTTATAGATATAATGTCAGTGCTAAGCCTTCTCACACAACAGATGTTCTGAAAAGAAAACAAAAGAATCTTGCAACTCTCCTGAGAGGATAAATACAGCCTCAGCACATCATTATAAAAGAGAAGAGATTAAGTTTCTCACTGCATGTCACAGGTGTGAACTGAGGGTCTAAGTTAGAGGGCAGTGCTAGAGATTTATGTTTTATTTAGTCCATTAATTCCCATCACATGGTCCCTGCAAGTTACTTGATTCAGTGTTTAATTCTTTAATAGTATAGACACCTCTAGGGTTACAAAAGAGATTATAAAAGGCAACTGTTCTTTACACAACTGGGTAGATAACCAATTTATCTTTCTAATGCTAACTTGCCTAAAAGACACTTTCACACATTCCATTCTCTAGCAAGCAGATTCACTACCACAAAAGTTAATAAAGACCAGCTATGTGAGGTGAGTTAACATACAGAGATGGGATCTAAAGTTTCTGAATATTATCAGAGAAACAGTGAAAAGCTGTAGGGTTTCAGCACCATTTTATTTAGACAACAATTGTAAGACTTAATTTAAAAATAATTCATCAGTAAAATCTCTGTAGTTTCCTAATGAAACTCAGAATAGATAAATTATCTCCTGATTTGAGCTGAGAAATCACCAATGTAGTGTTTTTCAGTTAAAGTACTGGCTGTTAGAGGACTAATACAGAAAGTGATGAGATATTTAAAGAAATAAGAGTTGGGAGTAGCTGTTCTTTGTTTTGTTTTTTGAGACAGGGTCTCGCTTTGTAGCTCAGGCTGGCCCTGAGTTCAGCCTCAAACTCACATCACAGCAATCCTCCTGCCTCTGCCTC
>PVIR01030337.1:0-20333 GCA_004026965.1 Petromus typicus | reverse complement strand
CCCTGGTATCTTCCTGGAGTTTTCTTAGGCCCCTATTCTTGTGTTTCCATAACAGAATTAGCCTCAAACTGGATCTATAAAGAAAAGAAAAGAAAAATCATTTGTCAGAGTTCTGGAGCCTAGGAATGGATGACTGGTATCCGGAAGGGCCTGTGTGAGAGAGAAAATCAGCCTAAACTCATCCAGTCTGTCAGGAAATCACTCTCCACACCTCACTCCTGAGGTAACTGCCTTAATCCATTCACAGGGGCAGAGCCCTCAGACCTAATCACCTCTTAAAAGCCCCATCTTTTAATACTTTCACAGTGACAACTAAATTTAACCGATGTTTTGGAGGGAACACTCCAGACATAGGTTTTGTCATCCGGAGTGTGTCATTGAGAAGCTCCTTTGATATCCCTATGATGGCTTTCTCTTCTTTGGGCTCAGCCTAAGCTTCTAAGTCTGGACCGGGCATGGGTCTGTACAGTCTTCCAGTTTGTTTCCAACCCTGAGTCCAGCACAGAAGCCTAGCGCTCTGCCATTGTAGGAAATGAATTCTATTGCTATAAGCACCCTGGTTTCTCATGTGCAGAGATATCTCACAGATCTCCTTTCCTACTGTAACCGGCTAAGAATACTCAGAGATTTCTGACACTACATCCAGGCTATCAGATTAGCAAACTGACCTATATACAAAACAGGCAATTTGTAGGTGTGAACCTGAGCCCCAGGGAAGTGACATGGCTCACCTGTCTAGTAAACGAGCTAATCACACATCATACTCCCCCCCCCCTTTTCCCTTGTACTGGAATTGAACCCAGGGTCTTCATGCTGAGCTAGATGCCCATCCTCTTTCGTGTGCATGTCTTCTGAGACAGGATCTCATTAAGTGAATAAGTTCCCCAGGCTGAGCTGGATCTCACGATCTTCCTACCCTTCCCTCCCAGAGTGCTGGAATTAAACATGTATACCACTGCCTGAGGCCCCATTCCCTTTTCAAAATCCATTTTTAGTACCTGGAATCAAAACCAGGGCCTCACAATTGCCAGGCAGATGCTGAGCTGTGCCACTGAGCTACATCCCTGTTCTCTTTTTCAAAATTCTTGATACTTCATTGGTGCCCATTTTTAGCTAGTTTAATGCTAGGGTTGATGGATTTCTGAGCTTAATTTAAAAGTCCTGCCTTCAGTACTTTTATTTTCATATATCATTATTATTAGTTATTTTTATTATAAATTTTTGAGACAGGGTCTTGCTATGTAGTTTAGGCTCACTTGGAACTCACTATTTATTTACTTATTTAAATTTTTAAAATTTTATTTTGATTTTTTGAGACAGGGTCTTATTATGTAGCAGATGTTGGCCTCAAACTCATCATGGTCCTCCTGCCTCAGCCTCTCCACTGCTGGGATTGTGGGTGTGTTCCACCACAGCCAGCTGATCTTCAGCACTCTAAATCCTGACTGTAACATTAGCCATATCCATTGTAACCAGGCTCTGCCCTAGAGGAAGGACCCTTTGCAGTTTAGTCCTCAGCATGCTGTTGAATATCATCGAGTAACCCCTAAAAATTTTAACTGTAGATAATACATACATCTTAGAAACACTTAGAGACTTAAAAGTGTGGTGGAAGTGTCCTTTCTTATTCTCTGAGCAAGAGGCCTAGTGGGCTGCTGTCTCTTGCCTCCATTTTGACCTCCAGGTTGGCCCAGCTTCTGACTTCAGGTAATTTCTAAGAATGTCTTGGTTTTGGTAGCAAATTAGATGTGTGTTTGTTTTTCCTCTCATATGTTATGTTGGCTATATGGCACCTGAGAATATCTCCTGTGGTCTTTCTAGAGTCAGAAAGAGAAAGAAAGGAACTAAAAAGGGAAGCATGGCATTTATGGAAAACATGGAAGCCCTTTCAAGGGAGGGTATGGGAAAGCCTGGAGACATAGCCATCCCATGAGGTGACTGGGTCCACTGGCCATATGCATTCAGGGCCGAACTGTCATGAGAATGACAGGCCTGGTCATAACTTAGTCATGAGCTGCTATGTTCTGAGTGACACAGCATAGCCCACAGGAAAAGGGCTAAAGACTGCTGGTGCATTAAGCACGTTCTTTATGTTTTGAAATGTTTTAATACACTTCCTTGACTTGCCTTATTTTCATAAACTGCACTTTCTTTGAAGAAAATTGGAACATTTCTCACTTTCTAAATTTCACTTTTTATGAGGTTGACATTTCCCTTAGTGTATTGTTGGCTATAAATTACTGAGATATATTAAATAAAACTCTGTTTCCTAGGCCCAAACTCCCTGTAAAATGGATAAATAATAAATGACTTAAGAAGATTCTAGCAGCCTAAAGAGCCAGTTACAAAAATAATGATACTAAAAGAAATGTAGAAGTGGAAAATGGTCAATATTTCAAATTTTTATTCACCCTAGGCCCTGAGTTGTGCATCACAGAAACTTTTATTTATGGTAGAATTCTTTAGTAACCTAGAAGTCTTTTTAAAAGAGAAAAAAAAATTTAGATTGTCCATTTAATTGTTCATGTAAACAGTCTCCCTTTTCCCTTAACAAGGCCTTGCTTATCTTCATCTAGTACTTGCTGTGTCCGCTGTACAACCTTTCTAGTGAGGGCTCTCTGAATGTTATCTTTGGGTGGAAGACTTACCAACAGTAGCCTCTGGGAAACCCAGCTTCTGGTGTTCGAATCCTTGGGTAATTTCCTCCCTTGAGTGAGGGTGGGGCCTCCCCAAAATGGTACAGAGAAGTGTCTGGCTGTTATTAAGATGGATGGCTAACTTCTTGGGGACAAAAACATATAGCACAACATGCTATAGCCAGTGGTTTCTTCCGATTAAATAGATAAACAAATTGGTCTCATGGATAATGTATATAAAGCATGTGGCTCAATGCAATAGTCTGAGGAGAACAAAGGGCAAATAGAGGTGAAGTCCAAGACCTCTCTTGCACCAGGATGCCACAAGGAAAGGTATTTTTTACTTAGAAAATACATTATTTTACTTCTATTGTATTTTCTAAATTTCAGGCTAAGCGTGGTGGTATGCACCTATAATCCTAGCACTGAGAAAAGGTGAAGCAGAGGGAATCACAACTTTACATTCTGGGTAACTTAGTGAGATCTTGTCTCAAAAACAAAAAAAATTAAAAGAGTTAGAGATGTAGCTCAATGTGGTGTGGTACTCTGGGTTCAGTCCCTGCTTCTGGGAGGAAGGAGGAAACAATTGTGGAACAGGAGTAAAATTATCAAAATAGTCTGATGAAGTGGAAAAGATACCATTTTTTAGAAAAGATAAATATTTTTAAAATTCACTTCTTTCTCACTTTAAAATTTTTGTCCCTAAGTTTTGTAATTTTGGTTTGTTCACTAAAAAGGCAATTCAGAAACATTTTTAGAGAAGATGCATAATATGATTATGAGGCATATTCTCTGTGTTTGATTCATCATGTTTTATGATACTGTGGTGCCTGATTCCATGGGATAACTGAGAATCACTGTCTCTTTGTTGTCATTGTGAATTACCTTGAATATTTATATAGATGTTTGTACATAATGCAGCAGTTCTTAAAGTTTTAATGTGAATCCTTAAGAAAGTATGCTCATATTTTTAAAAATGTCTTTCATGTAAGATTCATCTTATCATTGAACATCGAAAGTCAATTTAGAAAAACTCCCCTCTTCTATGGTCATGTAAAAAATAAATTTTTCACAGTCCTAAAAGGCTATTGTGGGTAACTGTGGAAAATTCAGAAGGTCCCTCATTGCTTTCTATGTAAAAACAGAATCTCAGCTTTTTGGCTGCAATTTTTTTTTTAAATATTTGCATTTAAATTCTATATATGGAAAGACAACACATCTATGTTTCTTATTTCATCTTCAGTGTGCTAGATATTTGCCCCGGGCTTGCAATTTTAGTTGTCATTATCACTCAGAATATTTAAGGACCTCCTCACAACTTTATAGCCAAAGTAATACTTTACATTTATAATTCCTTTCAATAACTTCTTACTATCCTGACCTGTTTTGACCAGTAATTACAAAAGTAGTTGAATTATGGAAGTAATACTACAAATTCTAAAAAGCTGATAGTCAAGACATCTTTCTGTGTAGTTTATCACCACTGACAGTAAGACTGACATTTACAGAAAAGGGAAAAAATATTGGAACAGAAGAGATGTCTCCCTTTCCCCTTCTGGGCCAGCCTGGTGGATGACACAGAACAAATATGTGGAACTCATGCCCTGTCTTGAACATACATAAAATAAATGAAATGTGACAATGGTAGTTTCTTTCTTTTCTGCTTCTAGAAGGTTGTGCAACTTGTTCTGAGCTAATCTGGCCAGGTCATGAGCACGGATTATGACAATAACAAATGAAATGTTTGGTGTGGAGTAACCTGATTTGACAACTGACATTAGGAGATTTGAACCTGGAGTTCTGCATTTGATTGTGTAGACTTAAAATACAAACAGGGAGCTGGTTTTTCTTGAACTAATTAACTTGATAAAAACATGTAGACTATTTTGGTGGTTCTTTTTTTTTTTTTTTTTTTTTTTTAAATTTTTGAGACAGGGTCTCGCTTTGTAGTTCAGGCTAGCCCTGAACTCAGCCTCAAACTCACATCACAGCAATCTTCCTGCCTCTGTCTCCCGAGTGCTGGGATTACAGGTATGAGCCACTATGCCTGGCACTGTGGTATGTGGTACTGATTGCTGCTGGGCCTGAGTCTCCACGCCCAGTATGGTATGTGGTTTCTGGGGGATCGAACCTGGTCCCTTGCGCATGCAAGACAGGCGCCCGAACCACTGAGCTAAATCCCCAGCCCGGTGGTTCATTTTTTTAGGACATACTCTGTTGTCATCCACAGAAACACCTTACTTTGTACTTGTTGTCTGCCAGGAAATTGGGTGTGTTAGCCAGCTTTTTGTTACTATGACAAAATAGCTGAGGTAGTAAGCTTAGTTTATGGTTTCAAAGATTCAGCCCATAGTCAATTGGCTTTGGGCCTTTGGCTGGACAGTATATCCGTGGTAGTAGTATTGGGTAGAGGAAGCTAATGACCTTATGGTGGCCAAGAAGCAGAGAAAGAGATAAAAGGAGAAAGAGACAAATAGGAAGAGTAGGGACTTGGGTCTCCATAACCCAGTGAGGGCAAATCTTCATTGCTTTCAGTGCTGATAACACCTGGCTGCAGCACGCGTTCCATAAATTAGCCATCACCACAGTAATGCTTAACAGCATACACTGTGACTGGCTTCTGCTAGGCTCACTTTTTAAAATTTCCACCACTTTTTAATAGCACCATTGACTGAGGACCAAGCCTTTCACACAGGGGCATTGAGTGTGTTTTTGTTCACAGATTTGAATATTGTTCTATTGTGGTAAAGTACACAAGACACAAAACAACCATTAGAAACATTTAGTACACTGACCATATTATGCAAGCATTACTTCCATCTCTGTATCACTCCAGAACAGTTCCATCACTACAAAAGGAAATCCTGTACCCATTCAGTCATTCCTCATGGTCCTTTTTTTCCCAGTATCTGAAAGTCACTAGTTTCTGTTCTGTTTCTGTAGATTTGCCTCTCCTCGGCATTTCATATAAATGGAATCATGTAACCTATGACCTTTTGTATCTAGTGTCTCTCACTGAGCATTCTGTTTTCAGCACAATTCATTTGCACTGATGTATGTCATTTGCTAGACACTGGATATCCAGTAACAAAAGCAATATGCTCCTTTCCCTTGTTAATCTCAAGTCATGGTGGTAGAATGAGACAACAACAAAAAAAACTAATATGAAAATGACTTTAAACCACGGTAGCCACCGAAAAGACAAGGTGTTGGGAATAGTAAAGGGGCCTGGAGGAGTTCTTACTTAACAGGGAGTTCAGGGATGATCTCTCCAAGGTGCAAATTTAATTCTTTTTTAAAGCAGAAGGTGTGGAAGGAATCATACCAGTGAAAAATGAAAGGCATGGAATTTTAGAGAAGGAATAACATGTGCAAAGACCCTGTGGTCAGAAAGAAATTTATAACCTCTGGAATGCTAGAGTGTTGGAAGTGGCCAACAGGGCTAGAGAAGCAAGAAGGGCCTTGGATTTCACTCTGAAAGTAAACTGGATGTCAATCCGAAAGCATTTTTAGTAGGAGAGAAATATGAGAAATCTTTTTTCATGCTATGTGGAAAGTGAGGGCAGAGTGGGTAAAGGGACATTTCCAGTGGTTGCAGAGGGCTGACAGTCCCATCCCAAGACCATAGCTGTGTCATGGTATACAATGTGTGCTGCTTGTTGCTAATGCAAGGTAGTTTTCCTACTTTTTGTAGACTGTGTTCTCTGCCTGCAACTAGCTTGGCTGTACAGTCACAGTCAGACCTATCCTCAGAGCCCCCTGCATTCTGCAGGAGGCCTGGACTTGGCATTTCACCACTAACACAGACGTCTTGGTTTTATTCCATCTGTCTCCTCTAGAGAACATTCAGCATCGGCATCCAGTGTAATTGCTCCAGACTTGTGATGCTGTGTCCTGTTGGAGAAGGGCATGATTGCAAAGTGCCTGATGCTGACCCTGCACACAGTGGGTCCATATAACTGAAGGAATTTAAATGAGGTTTCTATTCTGTTCAACTGCCAGGAATCACTCACATCCAGCACACCATGTGCCTACGCTGCTAGAACTTCAAGCTACTCACATAATAAATGCTGATAAATATGACACTTCTGTCCATTCTGACCCTGATAGGTATAGCCTTCTAGAAAAATTACAAAATCAGGCTTACCTTAAGTGGTTTTTTTTAGAGCACTAGAATATACATGAAGTATTAACCAGCAATAACTTAAAATCATTCACCAGCAATAACTTAAAATCAGTTCATGGAAAACATAATTTATACTGTGGGTGACTTGTGCCTCATTTAGTCCTGTGTGAAGAAACAAAGCAGTTTCTTTGCCAAATGTGGTCATATTTCTTCTGATAAAAGATGGGAGACATCACTGATCATGCTGTATTTGTATAGACAGTCTGTACAAGTATTGAGACAGTTCTAATCAGCACAGGAATTGAAATGATTTTCTGTGGGAATCTTAACTACCCTCCATTAGATGGCAAGCATAGTGTGGAATGATTGATGTCCTGACAGTGTGCAGCTGGGGAAATTGCAGCCCTGTGTGTCACTGTTCTCTCTTCTACTTCCTATCAATAGCTGTTAACCCATTAACACCCTTTAAAATAGGGCATTATTGGGTGTTTTAGGAAAATAGGCTTCGCAGTTACCTTCAGGCAAGAGTGACGTAACTGATAAAAATTATGGCCATTTCATCTCTTAGGAAATCATATTTGAAGTAAAGTCATACAACTAAACCAATACTTAGTTCTTAAATGGCAAGAATCAGTAATACAGCCAAATATAGAGAAGTCTTAAGGGATAGATATAATCGTATCTTTTCTTCTTGAAGCCATTTTCCCTACACTGCATATTTTATCTATCATTTATTAGATGTTTACTCTCTTTTAGCTTCTGTTTAAAAATGGAACTACATCATCCTATTTACTTTGCTACTAATCCTTTGCAGTTTGTGCCCTACTGGCCATCTTTTCAGATGAGGACAAACTTGGTTCCCTCTTGCTGGATATGCCGAATGTTCTTGAACTCTGAATTCCAAATCAACAAACTCAATGATCACCAGTGTGAATGGCCACGAGTAGTTCGAAATATAAATGACATTTATATGTGAGATACTTAAAGTGCAGACTTAAGAGTGTTAAAATTTGTCTAGATAATAAAATAAATATTTTTGTTTGTAGTTTTGAGACGGTCTTGCTATGTAGTGCAGACCAGCTGTGAGCTCATTATGTAGCCCAGGCTGGCCTCAAACTCATGGCACTCTTCCTGCCTCAGCTTCCTGGAAGAGTGCTGGGATTCGGTATGCATCACCATGCCTGGCTCAGAAATATAGTATTTAATAGAAAAAAAGATGAGTATATACGGAAACATTTCTAACTATGTACAGGTTGCCTATATCCGTATATTTTTATACTCTCGTCAGCTGAGTGTTGCCCCAGTAAAACCCAGATCTCGCTTCCTAATACTCTTCTCCAATAAAAGAAACTGGGAATCCTTGGATAAAAGACTGATTCCAGGATAAAATAAGAAATGTAGCTAATTCTGGAGCAGCCTGTAGTGGTAAAATAAAGAAATACGTAGAAAGAAAAGCAAACAGATCCTAGAAAACCGACAAGGTATGAGAGTAGATGCCAGAGACAAGGAGTCGACTGAAGAGGTTCCCAGTGTCCAAAGTTGAAAAGTTTGAGCTAAATAAAATAATACTGGATTGTAACTTACAGTACAAAATAAACATTTATGAATTCATTCCAATATGAATAAATGACTGAAGCTATTAAAATATGTGAGAGAAGAAATAAATATCACATGCAGAAGGATCCCAGATAAGTCAGACACTGCCCTCCGGAGGAGCGTTGGCATGCTCCCCACAGCTGCACCCACGAATCCTCTGCGAAGGTGCCTGCCTTCCTGCCATGTGGACAGAGGAGGAATGGATGACTTTGCAGGGGAGAAGCTGAGGGGCTGTGCTGCAGCAGTGGGGATAGCAGGAGCTTTCACAGTGGCACTTTACCCACAGCCCCAGTCCAGTTAGGAGAAAAATATCAAACTCTAGGAGAAAGATACTTCACCATAAACCAAACCAGTGCTCTTTACTGCTGTCAAGTTCATTACAGATGAAAAGTTCATTAATGTAAAGTTTCTGGGTGCAGTGGTACTTGCCTACAGTCCCAAGCTGCTCAGGAGGTTGAGGCAGGAGGACTATGACTTTGAAGGCAGCCTGGGCAATTTAGCAAGACTTTGTATCAGAGTAGAAAACAAAAAGGAACTGGACATACCTTGAGGATATCCTCATAAGTGAAATAAATAGGTCACAGATAGGTAAATATTACATCTTTTCTCTGGTATGAGAAAATAAAGATGTAAGTGAGTTCTAGAATTGTATGTTACATAATGTGAAATAGAAAATACTCAAAGTGTAATAGGGTGAAGGGGAAAAATAATGACATTATAACAAAAAAGAAAGGAAACAAATTGTATGTATATAGGGAGTGGTAGGTTGGGTAGGGCTATGGGAAAAAATGAGAATTAAGTTGTGTCTTATACTGGTACAAATACCCATTGTGGAGTGCAATTATGATGTGTATATGTAATGTACCAATAAAGATTTCAATTAAAAAAAACCATAAATCATTAAAAAAAAAAAAAAAAACAAATTGGTGCATAGCTCAAAGGTAGAGGCCTTGTGTTTAATCTCCCACATCAAAAAACAAACACGAACAAGTTTTTAAAGAGCTGGGGCTGTAGTTCAGGAGTAGAGCTCCTTCCTAGCAAGCGAAAGGCCCGGGGCTCTGCCCTTGCACTGCAAAAACAAAACAAAAAGCAAAAGGATAATAGGAGAAACTGTCACAGCTATGAGGAGCTTAACGAGATGGGGTGACCAGATGTAATGTGCTGTCCTGGATAGGACTCCAGAACAGAAACAAGGGCATTAAGTTTTCTTACAAAAAGGAAACCTGCATAAGCGATGGACTTTAATTAATGATAATGTATCATTACTGGCTCATCACTGGTGACAAAGGACCATATAAGGTAGAATGTTAATAGGCAAACTTCGTTAGTGATGGGGAAGTTATTTGTTTAAACTTGGTTGTGTATGAGTGATGGTACATGGTAATTCTGCAATGTTTTTCCTCAATCAAAAATGGTTAAAAAGATAGTTTTTTAGTTGAAAACAGTATGTATGAGCATATTAGTGTGATTTATGAGTGAAGGTCATTTGCTTGGTCCTTTTCCCTTCGTGTTCGTAATGTACCTGTCTCATCTATCCTGTGTGTGTAGAATATAGATGTGAATTTATTTAATTGAGGATTGTCATGTAAGTAATTTTCATAAAAGGAATTCATGTAAAGATTTATTTAAACCTATCCAGATTAGAAAATAAATAAGCCAGTGGGGGAAAAAATCCGTAGGCAAAATGTAATTCTATAATTTAATTTTAATCTTGAAAAAGTTCACATAAAGATATTAAGATTATTTATGCACGGCAGTATATTTATTTTTTGTGGTAGTTGTTTTAATGGATCTTAAATTACCTTTTCATCTTTTCTGTTCTGCTCCCCTAACTGCATAAAGCTTTGCTATCATGCTCTATTAATTTATCTCCACTGTATTCATGTCGGATACAGGAAAGACAGGCAAAAAGGCCAAGTGTTTTGCTAAGGTCACTCAGGATCAAAGCCAGGTTGCAAACATCTCTGGACTGTTTTTCTGTGCTTTGCCCACCATGAATAAGGGCAGGCTTCAAACTGCACACTCCTTTAATCAGCTTTTTCTTAGAGCCCACACCTTCATTTTCTAATAGGATTCTGGACAGCAGATTTTATATAAATATACTTTGAGGATGAGAAATGCAAAGCCTCTTTTCAGTCTCTTCCTGCTAGGAAGAAATCAGACTATGGTAGCATAGATATCATCTTGCACTTTTTCTGTGACAGCACTTAATGAAATCTATTGTAGAGCTCCCCAGGGGAAGGGGCTCTCTTTCTCTCTTAGAGTAGATTTTGACTCATAGTAGGTGGTCGATAAATGGAATGGTGGGGTGGAATTACCCAGTAAGTCATTTGTAACCAAGATAGCCTTGTTTCTACTAGATCTCAGACTCATCTGTTGTATTGAAAGCCCAAGGTTTCTTTTAGGGCATCCTAGAAAGGATGGAAATGTGGCAAGACTGAAAAATAGCACAGGCCTGCACTTATGTGAGCACCAACTTAGAAACTGCAGTACCAGTTTAGCAGCCTTTACCAACTCTGTCCTTTTGGCAGATTATCCTTTTGAATCGGCTTTTTGCTTCATGGGCCCAAATCAGAGGCATTGGTATTTGATGCTATGAATGGCTTTTTATTTGACTCACAAATACTGTCTCATCATTATGTCACTGGGTGTTTGAGATTATGATACAAATGTGTTGCAAGCCTTCTCACCTGTAGCAAATGCTCCAATTAGCTACTTTCTTCTTCCTAGCCTCAGTGAGTTCATAATCCCTTTGGTTATCATCTGAAGCCAAATTGTGTTCTGTGAAACATGTGCTGTCTGATATGGTAAAAATGGCTTTGCTGAAAAAGGCTTCTGCAGTCATACAGGTTTGGGAAATGGGTTATGCAAAAAGCTTCTCAACTAGGAGACTTCTGTGTCCTTATAATGTTGACACACTCTGTGGCTTCCAAGAAAGGCATTAGATCCTGAGGTGTGCAAAACTTGGCTGAACTTGGGCTTATCCCTGAGTGGCTAATGGTGGCTGACAAATCTGGCTTTAGAGTTACATCACCCAGATGGTGGAACCTAGGGAAAGTTCTGTAATTTAACTTCAGCTTCCTCATCTTTAAGGTGCGTATAGTTAAAAGAGATGCCCATGGGGTTATGATGAAAATTAACAAGATAATTGTGTATAAAACACTTGACACAGTGCCTAGTGCATGAGGTACCCTTAATAAATGGAAGTCACTGGTATATTTGGGGAAATATTACAGATCTGCAAAACAGTTCTGGGCTGTTCATGTTACCCAATCTTCCAGATAAGGGCATCTATAAATTCCCGTGCTTTATTCAGTAGTCTACTACTTAATCTATCTGTAATGTAAATGCTGATTCTTTAGTCTCTCTAAATATTCATTTCAGTACCTGCCTTTGTGACTGTTTTAGGAACTTCACGGCCTAAATTACTTGGGTTTTGATTATTTGAACCTAAGGGTACTAGGTAATTGTCTTGTTATAAACCTAAAATATTACCTAGTACACTTAGTGTCATAATGGTAGACAGTCATATTCTGGCAAGAAAGCGTAATATGTGATTTATCAGTGGCAGGAACGGATTTTGTCTAAACTTGGTTGTGCTTAATTAATATGTGACTTGTATTTGTGCTATATTAACAGATGTCCTGGCACATACCACTTTGTTTGTATTCATTAATTAGTTCACTTATTGCTTCATAAATATTTAATGACTGCCTTCTATGTGTTGTGTATGGGGAAGGCAAAGATGAACAAGGAGAGTATCTGTCCCCAAGATTATTGAGTTGCTTTGTGGAGCTGACTCTAATATCAGTAAATAGTTAGACTACAATGGAAACCTGGGTTTTAAAAAAAGACTGAGTGGTCTTTAGGGCAGAGGCAGCTTTTGAACCCACGCAGTAAAGTCTCCAGCGTGGAGTGGAAATGTATCATGCAGCAGAGACAGACGGTCCGTGCAGCTTTGGACTTTGAAGTGATTTAGTATGACACTAATGGCAGTGAGGAAGTGCGTAGTAGGAATGGCCTAATAGAAAAATGGAAGTGTAGGCAGGAGCAGACCATGATAAAGGTTCTGGGACTGGAAAGGGACTTACATGATTTGGGGCTGCGATGTGCAGTTCGATTGCTTTTAGAAGACTGAGAGAAGACTGGGAACAGTATGGAGAAGGACCCAAAGTGAGTGGAAGCAGGCAGGGTTGTTCAGGACTGTGTTGGGGTAGCACTTCTAGCTAGGGAGTAGAGACAGACGTGTGTTTCGGAAGACCAAATGGCATTGTTCTGAGTGGATAAAGAGGGTCTTAATAGCCTTGGCGATGGCTGAGTGAGCAGAGGTTTAGAAATTAAGACTTAATTGAAAGAATGTGGCTGTAGCCTATTGTTGATGTCGTTCTGGAGAAAAGGAAGTAGAATAGCCATCAAGGACTGTGTTAAAATTTCTGGCTTTGATGCGGGGATACCAGTGAGACCATGGATTCAGAGGGGGATGTAAAGTAAGAGAGAAAAACTGTTGGAGGAAAGAGGGCCCCTCTCAGAAGTGCCTCTAAGGTAAACAGGAATGTCTGTTCAGTTTTTTTAAAAATGCAGATACAGGTGTGGAACGAACTCCCACAGACTCCTGGGTGGAGATGTGGACACAGGATTCATCAGCTTGTTTGAAGAGAACTCACTGGGGGAACGACTCGGAGTGAGGTGAAGAGAAGGCCACAGTGGCGGGAGGAGTCCAGTGCTGATGCACAGTGACGCCCTTGTGAGCTGGGTGGGTGCTGACTCCTGTGATTATGCTTAAGGGAACCTCAGGAGACACAGGCATTTACAAGAAGGAAGAGAGTGAAGGTAACTAGTAGAAAGCTTAGAACACGAACGAAGAGGGATGTAACAAGTGTCAGAGAGGAGACAAGCATGAGCTTGTCGCACGTGGGGACTAAATGTGCAATGCAGTCTTCCCTCTAGGGTGTATGGTTAGAAGGAGAGAGATGGACAGGCAGCTGGAGGAGGGGACAGAGCTAAAGGAGAGTTTTTATTTCTTTTAAAGAAGCGTTACACATTTTAGTAGACTCCAGGGAGCCTGGCAGAGGGCAGGAAAAGATGAGAGGCAGAAAAGAAAAGAATGATGGAGGAGGCAGGATCCCGAGAGGATAGAGGAGATGAAGGTCCAAGTGAGACAAGTAAGCCCTCGGGGATTTTTCTTTGTAAATGTAGGGGCTGTAAGAGCAATTGATGAGAACATAAATAAATTTAGAGGCAGCTCGGAAGACAGCTTGCAAGTTGGTACATCTTAATCTTTGGTAGCTCATCTTTTTGTATAAAAGAGATGAGGCCATTTGTTCATAGGGAGGAGAAAGGATGAAGGAGCTGGGTGCTTGAGAGGGTGGTAAAACTCTGGATAGATGAGAGGGAGCTGACTCAGTGCTTTCCTCCAAAAATACTTTTGGGGTGTGCTGAAACAGCAAGGCACAGATTTATGGTGAGTTAGTCTCCCCTGTTTACTTTTTGTGTAGCACTTGGCAAGCCCCACACTGAAAGGCCGTCAGCAGGTGGCTGAGTTGAACCTAGCCTGGGAATAAGCTGAGTATAGCACAGGAATAGGGGAGCAGAAAATTAGAATGAAAGTAAACAAGTAAAGCCAGAGCAACTGATTGGAAGAAGAGAGGGGAAGAGAGATTCAGTCTCATCGGATGGGAGTAGTGTGCCTGGAATGAAATGAGTGGTGAATGAAAGGAGTGGGAATGATCACGGTCTGCAGTTGAATACAGGACTATCTGAATTTAAGATGGTAGAAGTGGAACAATTCCCAGTGGTAACAAAGCCCAGGAGGTAGCCATAAGAATCTGTTGCATAAGTGAAATAAATGAGAGTTTGTTGAATGAATAACATGGAATTCCCTGGGGCTCTGTTTATGCAGTGTTTCCAAGTATCACTTTGGGGTTTGCTGTAGGTAGTAGAAACTGTATTTATTAGCGCCTGGGTCTTTCTGTGCCTGGCCTACACATAACGCTTTGCTGGCAGGAGACAAATACTCTTCTTGAGTTAAAAAAATTATTAAGGTTGCCAGTTTTTCTGCAGAATTTCATTGATAGTTGGTCATTATCATTTAAAATCATCATTGACCATTAATGCCATAATAACTTCCAGCAGTTGTCATTAGCTTTGTTGGATAAATGGTTGTACTAATTTTGATGAAGCTTATTAGTGAAGATTAAAATTAAAGGATGTATTAGGGGTAATTATTTTGGGGAGAACAAAGGGCAGTGCCATTTTTTAAACAATGTAATCAATGAATGTTATTCTCAGATAAGTGTATTATAATGAATTCAACAAATACTTATTTGTAATTGTTTATTGATTCATATCAGCATCCTAGATAGTAAAGACGGAGCACCTTATACTTTTAGTAGCTCTCAGGATAAGTGGAGCTGCAAAACAAAGAAAAAAAGGAAGCCAAATTTGAACATGTTTTGCTGCCTGCTCATGTTTCAGTATCACAGAGATTTCTCATGCATTACCCAACCAGGAGGGCTAGCCTTTCCGATTCAGCCTCATTTGAAACAAATTCATGGTGTTACCTTAAATACAAGCTGTCTTGGTTTACAAATTTGTTGACAGAGGTTGCATACTTCAGGCTCTTCACACTTTGGTTGCTATGTTGCTAGAGTCATTTTTCTTTCGTGTCTTGGGAAAGTAAACTTTCTTCCATGGATTTTAGACTTAGACTTTTGATTCTTCACTGTTTTACATGACATAGCTATTTTCCTCACCATATTTTTTTATTCTAACAAAGTACAAAGGGCAGAAAATTTACTCATGGGAAATTTTAAGTATAGAGTAGTATTATTAAGTGTGCTTGTAATGGTATTGCCACCTTCATCTCCAGAACTTTTGTAAAAGTTACGTCTTGTTTCTGAGAGAGAAGACTATACTTTCATATGGAATTGGGCAGCTATGGGTTAACTGAGTTATTAGGCAACTGTGGGTTAAGAAGTTAACTGTAGTCTTCACAGTGTGCACCTGAGTAGTCATGACAGCTTCTGTCATCTGTCACCAAAGGAGCATAAGGGACAGAAAGTCCTGCCAGAACTCTTTGTTCTCCCTTTCTCCACTGCTCTGCTTTGTATAAACTATGCTCACTCTATTCCTAGGAAAACTCCAATGGAATTAAGCTTCATGGATGTAAAAAGAAATATATAAGGAAGCACAAGCTTCTGTTTGGGGCTCTTGAGACTGACAGAAGTCACTTGCTAAACCACTAGCATCATTAAAAGCTATTTTTCTCCTGTCTTCATGTTAAAGAGTTATCTGTCTGGGTTCCTTACTATTTCCGGCTACATTCCCATTAAACAGTTCCCTCCTCCTTTCAGCCTTCAGAAATCACCATTCTGCTTCATGTCATTATGAATTTGACTACTCTCTAAGTACCTCATATAAGTAAAGTCAAGTAATATTTGTCTTTCTGTGATTTCCTTATTTTACTTAGCATGATTCTCTCAAGATTCATCTATGTGGAAAAGTCAGGATTTATTTCCTTTTTAAGGCTGAATAGTTTTCCATTCTCAAGCGCACACCACAATTTTGTCTTGTTTTCACAGTGTGATTTTCTCCAGCTATGTATAGCTGGACTTCTATAGAGAGAAAAAGACCTCTTTCAAAAACACTTCAATTACACTGATCCAAATGTAGTGGTTAAGCTTGATTGTGTCAGCTTGACCATCTCCAGAGCCACCCAAAGGACGGATGGCATACACTTCTGGCTGTGTCTGAACAGGACGCTGGAGAAAGGCCCTACGGTCTTCATTTGGTCTTGGTTTCTTCTTCTCTGGTGCCGTTTTCCTACTCTACCTCCCATGGTTCAGGAGCTGTGTATCTTAAGTCCTCCATGATTTTGTGTTGGAGCCAATTTTCCATACATTTGAATCCCTGAAGCCATGAGCTAAATGAAATCTCTTAAGGCTGTGGGTGTCCAGTATTGTGCCCTGGGAATGCTAAAGCTAATAGTGATGATCAGTAAGAGAAATCTGAGTGTAGGAAAGTGATCTTTAAAGTTTTAACTTGGGAAAGCTTTCCATTTCTCACAAGCCATGGGAATACCTCTACCGAGATATGTCTGTCTTTACACCTCTCTGGTAGTCACCTCACCTTCTGGCACTCCAAGAATAATTTTAGCGTGGCATTCAGCTTTTTGGATGATGTTTCTCAATTTTTTAATGATAAGGTTATTTTATGTTAATTTTGTTATTTAAAAAAAGTTTTACTGACTTTTTTAATGTCCTGGGGCCATATGGAAGGATCTTATTCCAATTTAAGCTAATGAGAAGAGAACCTTTTACAAAACATTTAAATTACGCAGAGCACATTTCAAAGCACATGAATTGGTGGTGGAGGAGGTGGTTAGGAATGTGTTTATGTCAGAAGCGAAGAAGGAATACACCTGTCATCCTTTTCACTCCTGATCAATTAATCTACAAGTCCTTGGGATAGACAGGTTCAGAGGGACCTTTGTAGTTAGTACTCACCTGTGATTTGAGTCTTGAAAATGTTCTTATAATGTCTCCACATGTGATATTTATGTGTCTGTCAGCGGCAGTGCCTGCTAGTCGTCTGAATAGGAGCTGATTTGTGCTGTTGAGTAACAGAGGTTTTAGCGAAGCATTTGCAACATTTGGAAGGAGAAACTTGCCAGTGAGGAGGTAATAATAGCATTTACAGGGCAGCACCTGACTCAGTAAGAATTATGAAAATTGCTCTATGATGCTGCTCTGTTGTCTGCAGGTTCTTTTCAAACTTGGTAGTATGAAGTCTTTACTTTTCCTGGAGACAGACAGCATGACATGAAGCACTTGAAGACAGAGTCTATACTTGGAATGATCAGAGTAGCTGTGGGCAGCTGTGACACCAGACAGAGTGTGAAAGGACTCTAGAGACAGTACTCACATGCAACATGGAGTGGATGGCACCCTGCATTCGTCGAAGCTGGTGACCCAGTGTGTGAGAGAGAAAGGTGTAGCTCAGGAGACAATCATTCCTTCAGTTCACCTTCCTAAGTGATTTGTTTTGTACCTACTTAAAATGCTTAAGTTCTTTAATTTTTTTCCTGAAATTAAAACTCTTGGGTGCTATGATGAGCAGAGAGGAGTGTAGGCCCATCTAATAAAGCTTTGTTCCATGAGGGGAGTGGTCTGTATTTATGCTGTATTTATGGTGACCGCTTGTTATGTGGCGCTATGGAGAGTGGCTGAGGAACTGAACTTTGCATTTTATTCAGTTGACAATGAAATGGCCACAAGTAGCAAATGGCTACTGCTCTGATACTATGTGTCTAAAGAGAGCCACTTCCTGGATTGCTGCCTGTCTCAGAGCTCCAGGTTCGCTCTGTCATCTCAAGCCCTCTCAGGCCGCTGCTCACATGTTTCCAGAGGTGCTAAGTGACGTGAGGAAGCCTCTGTGTTCACATCCTGGAGACGGGACCTCTGGGATGGCTGGATTGCACCCTGCCCTAAGTCCTCAGTTGAAACGGGTAGTTTTTGAGTCACTGGTAGGGAGCTTTAGAAAAGGTTGCTCAGCTTTTGAGGTTGGGCTACCTGATAGAAATAAGAGTAAATAGGGCTGAACTGAAGGGACAACTTAAGGTTCTAGGTGAGTCAGGCCAAAAGGGCCAAAAGAAATCTCATCAGATAATAGTCAAAACTTAATCAACATCAAGTACCCTCACTAGCCAGGCTTTGAATGTATCACTTAATTCCTCCAAAACTTAGTTTCTCATCCATAAAAGAGGAAGAATAATAACTGTTCTGCCTACTTGTGAAGGTGTTGTGTATAATGAGCTAGAAGCTAATGGACCAGACAATTCCAAAATACCATTTAAATGCTTGTCATTATCATTGGCCAACCATCTTACATTTTAAAGTGTTTTCTTTGTTTCTGTCCCATTTGACTTCTAATTAAGTAGAAAGATGTGAAAATGAAAACAAACAAAAAGGATTTCATGTGCTTAAGAAATGCCTTAAACACTCAAATTTTACCATTGAGAGAAGGTTTCTAGAACTCTTTTGAGATGATTTCTGTCTAGTGAGGATGAGCTCTTGCATGGCCAGGCCTGGGATAGTGTCACCAGGGTAGTGTCCCTAATCAGAGGCCAAGTGCAGAGGGACTCCTGGCCTTGAGGGGAAAGATTTTTCTTCAGGAGACAAACAGTACTGTTTTCTATATTCAGTGACCCCAGGAATAACAGCCTAGAGCTCGTCATGGTCCCACTGGCAGGCCATGAGCACACTTACATTTGCCTGTCCTTCCTGGGCTCTAGCTTGCGTTCTGCAAGTTGTGAAAACTGCCTGTTTCTTCTCATACCCAAATGCCTGGACATAGCCCCATAAGCTTGTGGCAACACATCATTATTTGCCTACATATGAGAAAATGATATGTGGAGAAGTAAACAGTCTCCCCTTTTCAATATAGGTAATGAGTGTTTCCTTTCCCTAGACTCTAAAAACAAAGGTGGAATCTGCTTCAACTCAATAGACATTTTTCTTTTACTTGAGTCTTTGGCACCAACCCAACTTTCTTAACTTGGTTAAACACCTGTTGAGTCCAAAACATTTCCTCCATCTAAATGTGTGGTGACACATGGCTGTAATCCTAGCACTCTGGGAGGCTGAGAGAGGAGGATTCCAAGTTCAAGCCCAGCCTGGGCAATTGCTAGCAAAATGCTATCTCAAAATAAAAAATAAACAAGGCTGAAAATGTAACTCAAAAGAAAGGTCCTGGGTTCAATCCCAACTAACATCAAAATAAGTAAAGACATTTTAAATAAGATAGTTGGTGTACACGTACTGTTCTCGTGGAAATTATAGCAGATTTGTTTCTAAACTCTCAATTCAGTTCAGTGGAATTGAAATTGGAAAATTATTTCATTATAATGGCTGCATCATGCTCAGGCCACTTGTTCATATATTTGCATGGAATACTCTTGATTATATAGGGAAGAAACCCGTGACATTGGCAATGAAATACAATTAAGTGGAAAAAATAGAAAAATCATTTTGATATGATTTATTCTGGGTATGACTATTCTTAATTATGATACAAGTATTTTAATATTTAATATTATGCATATATATTTGCAGTGTCTTGACTTATGGATAAATAACCTGACTCATTTATTTCAGAAACACATTGAGCATCTCTCGTATCAGGTGCCGGGAACACTAAAATACTATCAAGTGTAGCTCTTTCTTTCTAGGAGTCTGTACTTAGGAGGAAGACACAGAATTGTCAACACACAGCGACCAAATGCCTGACTAGTGGTGGATAAAGTATGAGGAACTAATAGGGATTTAGGGAGGAAGAAGCTACTGGTATTTTAGGAAGTTGAGCAGCAACAGTCTCAGGGAAAACATGATATTTGATCTTGAAGTAAAGGCATTTGCTGAATAAAAATGTCAGGAGCAGCAATCCAAGAAGTTCCCTACATGGTACTTTGGTGAGTGGCTTGCTTATGTTGGACACACTGTAAGTGTTTGCTTGACTTAATTATACACATTTGTTCTAAGAATGGAATACGACTGCCCCAGGGACTTGGCCACAGAGAACTAGCCCTCTTTATTCTTGTACCTCTGTCAGTTGAACTAGCTTTTTCTTGCATTTTGACCATACTCTGACTTGAAGTTGAATGCCGAAGGTATTATTACTTCCAAAATTTGTGTATTGGATCTGCATTTTTAAAAATTTCATCTGATACATACTTAGTGTCATACTTAGCTTAGGGCTCACCATGTAGAAGCTATTCGGGAAGTACTTTGTGAGTAAGTGGACACAGATACTTATTTTGGAGTCTGTTAGATTTCTGTTACTGTCATCATAATTACTACAAATTGGTGGCTTAAAACTGTAGGGTTCGGGCCGGGGAGTTAGCTCAGTGGTTCCAGCGCCTGTCTCGCAAGCGCAAGGACCCGGGTTCGATTCCCCGGTAACCACATAACAATACTGGG
>PVIR01030336.1:0-20310 GCA_004026965.1 Petromus typicus | reverse complement strand
CACACCCAGCAGCAACCAGTACCACATACCACAGTGCCGGGCGTGGTGGCTCACGCCTGTAATCCCAGCACTCGGGAGGCAGAGGCAGGAGGATTGTGATGTGAGTTTGAGGCTGAGCTCAGGGCCAGCCTGAACCACAAAGCGAGACCCTGTCTCCAAAAACCTAAAAAAAAAAAAAAAAAAAAAAAAAAAAAGAATGGTGCTTTGACTGAGAGGTGGCAGTATGCATTCTGCACCCAGAGACGTTAGGGCCTTGGTGTGGCCATGGCACAAACCCACGAGTCTGGCCTGTGCAGGGGGTGAGTGGGGTTGTCTTTACCGAGGAGGGGAAGGCTGTGGATACAAGGCAGCTGGGAAGCCTGGAGCTGGGTCTGCAGAGGTGCAGCCACAAGGCAACTGCACCAGCTACCCTGGAGGCTACAGACACAGACTCAAGAGTCCCAGGTGTCACCGGAAGATGCCACTGAAATCCAGTTCCCCAGGATCCTGCAATCCTGCAGGACAGAAGGGGCACAGAAGTGTGGACCGCAGCAGGGCACACAGGAGCTGGTGACAATGAACAGAGGTGAACGGGACATAGAAGAGTGCAGGTACACTGAGGAGGCACAAGATGAGGGTTAGGTGTCATGGCGGAGGGATGAGGCCCCTTTGAGCCAGGTTCCCGGCAGAATTGGTGGGGAAATCGCTCCACACACCGCTCTGAGATACCGTCCTACTCTTGACTGCAGCTGTATCATAACTCATGCTGCTAGAGTATCCACACTAAGGACCACAGAGGCACAGAGGTCATTATTTCAGGTTCTGACAAAAGGTAAAATACAAGCTGATGTGGAGCTGCGTGCCTGTAACCTCAGCTCTCCAGCAGGCTGAGGCAGGAAGTTCAAATACTTAATCCCAGCATAGACAATTTAGTAATTTAGCTAGACCCTCTCTCAGAAGAAAAAGTAAATAAGGGCTGGGGATGTAGCTCAGCGTGGAGGCCCTGGATTCAATTTTCTGTTCTGCAAACAAACATGACAAGTGCAAGACACGTCATTTACTTGAATATTAATTAATGACACATTTCAATGGAAATGCCTGATCCTCTGCCTAAGGAAAAAGCAGGCAGCATTTTTCTGATCCTGAGCTCCTGTCCTGCCATTATCTTCCTCTGGCAGTGACTTGCCTTCCTGTTCAAACTTTCAAAATTTCCTCCTGAGCCGTATCCGTTACACAAAGCAATACATAATGGACTAGACAGGATTATTGGCCCAAATGACAAAACCAGATGTGACAGGGAAGTTTCTGCCTGAGCCACACATATATCTCCGGCCTCACACAGCTGTGCACTGTGGATAGGAAGTGTGGTGGGCAATATCGAGTGCAGGTCAGCCCCCTACCTTCTGCTGGGGGTGGAAGGAGGGAGAAGGGCTCCTGGGGTCTCAGCTGCAGGCCCCGGAAGCCGCTAACTGGTGCTACAGGGTGTGACCTGCGGATTCGGAGGCTGCCTGCCAGGGAGGAACGTGGTGGGGAAAGACTCGAGTGGGAAGCCGGGCCCAGCGTGGCACTGCCGCTTCCAGATCCTGAGAGTGGAACTGACTCGTGTCAGCCCACAGCCTCAATGTCTACATCCACGGAGCACACATAGGGTGCCTTTTCTTGAACTGTCTCCATCAAGCTTTATTAGGATTGGGTTGTTCTTGTAAAAGGAGTCCAGAAATGGTTTGTTCTGAGTGTCTGCTTCAGCGTAGCGATCACCCAGGGAATAACTGTTGGGGTGTCCCCAGGTGGCCGGGAGCCTTCTAGACACTGTGAACCCCTCTACCAGTGACTCACTCCTCCTCTCTTCTCAGCCGGTGAAGTTAGAGTTTGGTGCACCAAGCATGCTCAGCTACTAGGGAGAAAAACAGAAGGAAGGTGGGAAGGAGCTGCCACTGCTCCGGTAAAAGCACTGGCTACAATGTTGAAATCTGAGGTCGCCAGAGCCCAAAGGTCAGAGAGGCTCCTTCGTCCTCTGTTCGCCTGGAAAAGACACAGAGCTTCTGTCCGAGATGCACAGTCTGTGTCAGGCCCATGAGTGTGAAACTGAGTTCAGACCTTCAGTTTCCTTCCTTATAGCCACGCAGGATGGAACTGCTGTCAGAGCCACTGTCCAGGAAAATGGGGCCAGAAGCACTTTCACAAACATCTGAGGTCAGATTCATCCTGAAGGTTTAATTGCTCCTTTGGAGTTTTGTTAGAAATAAATACTTAAGCAAAGAAGAAGGAATGAACAATGCACGGCCCAGACCACAAAATGGTGCCCACTCTGCTGAACAGCTAGCATTCTTCCCTTGGAAGGACTTACATTAACCCAGGACTTGAAACAAAGCAGTGATATATGGTGTGTGTGTGTGTGTGTGTGTGTGTGTGTGTGTTGTGTATCTGTCTGTCTGTCTGTGTCTGTCTGTGTGTCTGTGTGTGTCTGTGTCTCTGTGTGTGTGTGTCTGTCTGTCTCTGTGTGTGTGTGTCTGTGTGTGTGTGTGTGTGTGTGTGTGTGTGTGTGTGTGTGTCTGTGACCAGGGTCACTGGAGGCCCTGGAGCTCTTCCCCCTGACCCCACAGCTCCTCCAGCCCCAGCCACATCCCACCCCAGTGGCATTTACCAACTGGCTCTGGTTTCAAAAGATGCTCATTTGGAGCTGGCATCGTTTTTGGCTGATCAGGTTAAGTGTTGAGGTGGTCGTGAGTCCCCCAGGTAGGCCACCTGCCCACCGATAGCAGTACAGACTCAAGGACACAGCTGTTCATTTTGCTTCCACTCGTTTGCCCCACTTTGTCCAGAGCAGGAGGGAGAGCTGAGGCCGGTCAGATGCTGACCGACGGTGTCTCTATTCTATGTGCTGAGTGACTGGCCAAACCATCACAGAACATTCAGTGTTTTAAAGAGCGGAAAAAATCAACCACAGTTTGACTTCCTCAGACTGAAATGTAACATTTTGGAGCAGCGGGCACATTAGAACTCATCTGTCTTGGACTGTGAGCCTGTTTTGTGTTGCAGTGATAAAAGCCATTAAATCCTACATGTAGAAATAAAGGTTCACCGCAGGCCTGATGCCAGGGGAGAAACTATGATTGCAAATTTAATCAGGATCCTCGTCAGACACTAATGAAATACTCTTGCAAGATGCATAAAATAAAAATTTCTAGTGTTGGGCCAGGGACTTAGCTCAGTGGTCCTGGCACCTGCCTGGCAAGAGTAAGATCTGGAGTTCGATCCCCAGTAATCACATACAACAATGCCAGGCGTGGTGACTCATACCTGTAATCCCAGTACTCAGGAGGCAGAGGCAAGAAGATTCCTGTGAGTTCAAGGTTATCGTGGGCTACATAATGAGTTCAGAGCCAGCCTGAACTACAAAGCAAGAACTTGTCTCAAAAAAAAAAAAAAATCTCTTGTGTTATTTTAAACAAAATGAGACTTGGAGTAATTTTGTTTTGTTTTATTTTTGAGACAAAGTATCACTATGTAGTTCAAGATGATCTCAAACTCACAATCCTCCTGCCTCAGCTTCCAGAGTTCTGGGATTGTAGGCCCACATCACCATACTTCCCTCTGGAATAAACATTTTGAAGAGGAAAGAACTGGACATTTGTCTTTTTGTGAATGCCTTTCAAACAGCCATATTGTTAGGAGTACTATGTGTATACTCCTGATGTGCATTGCATTTGGATTTACTAGCTTATTTTAAAAATTAAAGCAAAAGAAAGCTGAGAAAAATCAGAACTGGAAGGCCTTCACAATCAGGTCAACTGGCACTGGGAGCGGGAATCAGGTGGGCTGCAGCAGGGATCTCACGTGCCAGGTCTTGGTCCAGAGCCAGCCCCTGCAGTACACCTGCCATCTTGTAGACTCTGAACCAGAAGATCACCTGGCCCACTGCCGGGCTTCTGAGTTGGGTCTGGGAATCACTGGCTTCAAGGTGCTGCTCCAAACCTGACCTCCACAGAGTCGCAGATGCCGGGCTCAGCCCGGGCCTTCCCCACTGGGAGGGTCTCACCAGAGGACGAGGCAGTGATAGGTTCCATCTGCCCTCAGCCTGGGAACTGGGCCCTATGGGACTTGAGCTTCCTTACAGTTGTGCAGACTCTTCAGTCTATAAGGGACGCTCTTCTTGTTTTATTCATTCATATCACAAATGTCTCATGAGAACACAACAGCTCATGCTGCTGGCGAGACATGGGAGGATGGCAGACAGGTACCCACAGTGGACAATCCAGGGACAGGATGGTGGACAGTAACGGGGAGTAAAATGGCGGGACTTCTAAGAGGAATGCCTCCCCCGATCTGGGGCAGTCAGTGGACGCAGATGGAAGTGAGTCGCCTGAGGTTGGGAGATGTGTCTTCATCCATCCTCCCCAGAGCTGCACACTGCGGCTTCAACCCAGAAAAGGAAAATAAACAGTTCTAGGGATGCATCGAGCAGCCCGGGTGTCTGTTACAAGTGTCATTGAGGTCATTCAGGGCACAAGCTAATTTCTTAGTGTCAGTCATCATTCCCTGTTATACAAGATACTAACTCTAGGGAAGCTGGGAAAAAGGCACTCAAGAGTTCCCAGCACTGTCCTTGAAAGCCTTCAGGATGCTTAGAATTGTTTAAAATAATCATCCAGAGCCAAGTACAATGTTACACATCTTAATGTCTGCACTCTGAGAGGCTGGGGCAGGAAGATCCAAAGTTCAAGGCCAGCCTGGGCAACTTAGTGAGAGCCTGTCTCAGAAAGAGAAATGAAAAAGGGCCCACAAAGTAGCTCAGGGTGGAGGCCCTGGGTTCCATCTCCAGAATGACACACACATACAAGTAGATTTCATCCAGAGTAGAGAAGCCAGGAGACAGATCCAAGAGAAAGACTATGGGGATAGCCAAAGTAGGAATATTTGAGAGATATTTAAAAGATGGAGTGAAGAGAGATTTCAAGGGACACAGCAGAGAGGAAGTAGGTCTGGGAAGAAGGACAATAGGATCAGGTGTGGACCTAGTGGGAGCTTCCAGTGTAGAGAGCTTCAAGAATACAAGATGTCAAGCTTCAGAACAGGCTTGAATATTAGATATAGAATTGAGTCAACTGGAAAACACTGAGACAATATGACCATGAAACCAGTTGAAATAGATGGAGATCAAAACCATAAAGCAGTTAGAGTAAAGTGAAAGGAATAACAGAGAAGCAAGAAGGACACAAAGAGAATGAACACCAAGCCAAGGGAGGAAGAATTTTCAAGATGGCGGTGAATCTGTGGTCAAGTAAGATGAGACCACCAGTGAGCCGGATGTTGGCAGTGTTCAACTACTCTTTCTTTTCCAACACTGTGTTTGGATGATGCAAAATCAGCTTCTTTTGATGAAATGATCCTTGAGCATCAGCCAACTTAATATTGTGGAGAAATCATGAATTATGTGGGATCTTGCTCATAGTAGATTCTCAACCAACGGAAGCCATTATTATGGGCCAAGTGCTTCTGTTCTGAGGTTAAGGCACCATTTATACCCAATATTAGGTCACTGACTAGAGTGTACTGAAACAACTCAGTCTGTAGGGTGCACTCCCAAGTCCAACCCTCAAAGACAGCCATCTTGCCAGGATATCTGATTTAGTTCCTCATGCACTACACAGCCGACATCACAGAGGAGACCCTTATTCTGTAAGGACAGAAGGAGCCAGGAGCTGGGGTTTGCCCTAAAGATGCTCATGGGTAAACTACTCAGAGGGCCCTGGGGCATAAGTTTTCCAAATAAGATACATACATTTTCACACAGGTTTAGAAGAAGCTGAAGGTCATTTTTCAAACTTTGTAAGCATGTCATTCTGGAAATCTCAAAGAAAGGAGGGCAAATCAGAGAGACCAATGAGGATAAGTCACATGACTTCCTTGCTGGCTGACTCATCTTGCACAGCTTGACTATAATTGTGAAGAACATATCTTTTTGAATCAAAAAGGTATATAAATCAGGGAACAAACTCTGATTAAGGTCTACAGGCTGATGCCAGGTATAATGAGGAGGCCCCACGCCCATACTCTGAGAACTGTGGGAAACTAGGGCAGGAGGACCACAAGTTTAAGTCCTACCTGGGCAACTTAATGACTTAGTAGGAATCTGTTTTAAAAATAAAAAAGACTAGGAATGTGTGAAGGCCCTAGGTTCAATTCCCAGTGTTGAGAGAAAAAGTCTGGAAAATCAGTATGTTGGATGTTGGTTATAGGGATTGTCAAGTCATTTCCACAGGAAACATTTCTGAAGCCAGAGGTACCCTAAGCCACCACCGAGGGAGAATTCAGAGCGGCTCCTGCCTGCGCTGCATAAGGTGCCTAGGCCGGCGTAACAAATCACAGCAACCAGGAGAGAGGTTTGTTGTGCCAAAGTCTAGAGGCTAGAAGTCTGCAATGGAAGCATTGGCAAGACTGGCTCCCTTGGGGATTCAGAAGGTGACCCTGTGCCCTATCCCTTCCCTGGTGGGGGTGCTGCTGGCAGTGTCCAGTGGCCCTTGCTTTGCAGGGGTATCCCTCTGCCTCTGTCTTTTCCCGATGTGTCTATATACAAGAACACACACAGGACACCAGAGAGACAGTCCCCTCCCGTCCAGCATGACCTCATGGTAACTTGGTGACACCTGCCTTACATGCTAATGAGGTCACATGCACTGGCCCTAAGGTGAGGGCTTTGGGGTATCCCACCTGCCAAGCTTCCAGTGCCCCCCACCTGCCCTGAGCTTAGCTTCCTCCAGGAGTGCCCCTCTCTGCCCCTCCTCTCCCTCCTGGGACCCTTCCAGCTATCTCTCCACACCTAGGGTGAGGACCTCTTCCGCCCTCTGCCATCACTGTCTAGATTTTCAATGCTCCCCAAACAGCTTCTTCTAGCAATCTATCAAGGATAATATCTAGCAAGGTCTCTGGTGGCCGAGACTGGGACCCTGGTCTCGCTGCACAGTCACACACAGCACATAGGACAAGGGCTGTGCATCCACCCTCCTTGTCCTGTGTACCTGCTCCACAGTGAGCACCCAGCTGCCGTGGGCTCTGCCCTCGTGGGAGACCAGCTCACTGTCCTCTGGGCTTCCCTGGGCCAGTGACCAGGATGGCCCAGCCACATGAGACTGTGCCTCCCAGCCCAAGCCATCGCTGTCTGCGGGCTCAGATGTGGGCTCTCGGTGAATTTCCAAGACCTCTTTGTCCCCTTGTCTCCCTGGGAGGTCTGGGTGCCACACACAGTCAGGCCAAGCCTGGCACCAGCTCTCAGGCTGGGCTGCTCCCCCCTCCCCGGCTGCTCTAACAGAGACTACAATCAAAGGCTGCTGGCCAAGGGCCCCAGGGCCACAGCGCAGCCTTCAGTGGCCGCTGGGTGCCCTGTGTGTGTGGGCAGCTGGCAGTCCGAAGCCAGCAAAGCCCCATAAAATGTCAGGTTTGTGTAAAGGCCAGAGTTCTTTGGCTTCTTGTACTCCGTGCTGTCCCCTTAAAAGAGGCTGTACTTCTTAGTCATCTGTCCCCTTAAAAGAGGCTGTACCTTTCTCCTTCTGGGCTCCTGCTCCTCCAGTACTCTTACTGATGCATACAGCAAAGCAGAGGTCAGAAAGGTATTGGCACAAGCCAGGCACAGTGGTGCACACTTGTAATCCCATCATTTGAGAGGCTGAGGCAGGGGGATCGCCAAGGGTCTGAGGTCAGCTGGGGCTACACAGTAAGGCGTTATCTCAAACATAAAATAAAAATGACACGGAGAGTAACAGCATCAGAGTTCTTGAATTCTCTCAAGCTTCTAAATTCTAACCCAACACTTCTATCCACAAGTGGGGAGACCTAGGCCCGGGTTGGAAGGGAGACCTGTTAAGACACGGCAGAAAGCTAGCAAGATAGAAGGGGAACAGCCTAGTTCCCCAACCTCAGAGCGGACTCTTTCAACCACAGGGTCTCAGTCATATGTTGAAAAAAATGGAAAGTTCGAGTTTAACTTGATGTTTGGTAGCAGAACAAACTAAGCAGAGTTTCTCTGGCTCCCTGCCCCACCTCTGTCCATTTAAAAGAGCAATAGCTGTCCAGAGAGGCGCTGACCCCTGTCCTAAGGGACGTCTGTGCCAGACAGGGAGGGCACACTGTGTGCTGTCCAGACCCACACCACCCACACCTTGCCATTTCCAGAGAGCATGCCATGGAAATGAGAGGTGAAAATAGATTTGGATATTGACTGCAAATTCAAATGAGCTAGTTTTGTATTTATTTATTTATTTTAGCCTTTTGTTGAAACAAAAGCTGGTTTATACTTCACCATTTATGTACAGAGCCCAGCTGTTTCTTCAATTAGTGTCTTAAAAATAGGAAATGGGATACACAGGATTCTGTTAAGTTAGTGTGGGAGAGATGGAGGACTGCCTCAAGGTCACAATGCCATCAGTTTTTGGACAGGCCAGGAATCCGCAGAAGCAGTACCAGTCTGGGTGTGTGGTACAGGCCTGTAACTCCAGCACTCAGGAAGCTGAGGCAGGAGACTCGCTGTGAGTTTGAGGTCAGTTTAGGCTATACAATGCAGTTAGCCAGTGAGACCCTGTCTCTAATGAACACCAAAATAACTTTAAAAAATAAAGCACTGGCATTGAATTCTGGAGTTTGTGTATGTATTTCTGGTCATACCGTTAGACAAACTGCTTCTCTGTAGTATTAGTTTTCTCTTTTGAGTGCAAACATCTTCAGGTCCGTCCCTGAGGCAACAGAAAGTATGTCCAACACACCCTGAGGTGAAATGACTATCAAACATCTCTCCCTCAGGACTGAGGAGTCTTGGGAGAATTATTCACTGGAATCTGACTCCTTCCTGGGAGAAAGTGGCTCCTTCTCCCACAAATAGGAGGTGGAAGGACCCCTCACTGCGGGAGCCATCTCGGAAGCACGCCCACAAGTCCCTGGGCAGGAGATGCACAGGTTCGCACGGCTGAGGATGAGCTGACCACAATGCCCGCAGTTTGTCAGGGAAACATCAGGGCTCAGAAGGCCCAAGTTAAATCCTGGATGACCTTGGGTAGTTGCTGAGCCTCGCTTGGTCTCTCCATCCTCAAAGTAGGAACTGTGGAGCATGACTGAGCAGATGAAATAAGAAAGTTCAACTGGCTCCTTGGGAAGAAGCCATTGAGACCAAGTACCCTGACCCCTCTTTCTAATCTCTTCTTCAGTCACCTCTCACCTTTCCTGACCAGAGGTAGAGGGGACCGTGAGCAGCATTTGGGGTTGTCTGGCTGAGACGGGGCAGGACTTCCCTCCCTGGGGACACAGAGACCCAGGCTTGTTTCCTGCAGTCTTGGGGAGCCCTTTCATGAGCACCTGGCTGGGCAGGCAAGTTAGGCAAATGCAGATGTCTCGGTGTGTACAGAGTGTCTTGGGGGAAGCTTGGTGCGCGGAATATTTGCGGGTGTCCTGTTAACAAGGCAGGCTGCAGCACCCGGCTGTGAACTCCCCTCAGTGCAGACCAGCCTGGTGCACAGCACTAATCCTATTCGCCTGCTCTTTCTCAGCCTCCCAGAGCGGGATGTGACTTCCAAGCTTTCAGAGAGATCTGATTTGGTTTTCTAGAGGGAAGCAAGGCCGGAAGATGTCGGTGTTTACCTCAGGGCTCTCCCAGCCCTCCCAGAGGGCAGCCACCTGCCAGTCAGGGGTAGACACGGCTTAGGATGTGTGTCTAGGGGCGGAGGCGCGAGGGCACCAGGCTCAAACCCAGCAGGACTCCAGAGCCTGGGAGGATGAGGCAGGCCAGGCTGCTGCCTGCTGCGCTGTTCAACATCCAGGGTCTTAGCACCTCCTTTGCTCCAGCCAGGTGCTAGACACAGGCGGGGCCGGGGGAGAGACAGGGAGCTCTGGTCTGGGTTTGGAGAAGCAGCCTGTGGGGGAGGAGAGGGCTATAAGAGCCAAACACAAAGCCTAAGGCAAGCACCAGACCTATGCTCTTGTCCTGGACTGTGTTCCAGCTTCTGGTCTCACGGCACCAGCCGGAGGCTGCCACAGAACTTCTGGCCTGTTACCTGCGGAGGGATTCATAGCCTAGGAGGGAACCAAGATGAGAGAAGCGGCTCATCTTCCTGCCTTGCCTCATCCTCGCAGGAGAAACAGAGGCAGCTCTGCAGAGCTGGGCCCACCCGTGGCTCATGTTATCTGTCCCTGGCTCTTGTGTACCCCCAATCTCCTCTTCTGTGTGACTCAGGAAAGAGCCTCCTCCAAGGGAGTGAACCTGTTCCGAGAACACACCTCGGGCAGCGGAGGGTGGGCGGGATCTCAGTCCTACTTGGCCTGTGGCTGGGAGACCTTGTACTGTACAAACCAGCACAGCCTTGTGTGGAAGAAAATCACCGCTTTCACTACTAGAATAAGGAACAATGTGGGCCTGGGGGCCTGGGAGGGCCCTGTGGGGCATTCTCTGCTCTCACACTTTCCTGGCCACAGCTCTCCTCCCCAAGCAGCTCCTGGATCCTCACCCTCTTGTCATGACTGAGGAACCAAAGTTGCTACTGGAACTCAGTAGCACACAGGGCGCTTGTCGCTGGCCCACACCCAGTCCTGTTCGCTTCCCTCTTGTATCAATATATTCGTCCACCCAGAGCATATGTGCCCCATCTGGACACATCTGGGCATCCTGCACAGTATCTCAGTCCTAACTCCTTGGTGACGTCAGGGCTGGGGCTGCCCACACTGGCAGCACAAGGTACTCAAGGGAAGACAGAGCGAAGGATCCATGCAGGTCTGGAAGTGTCTCAGGTCTAGATAGGCAGGGAATTTAAGAGTGCCAGGTACCCAGGTTGGGGGCAAGAAGAGCAACATAGGACTTGTCTGGGACCCCTCCTCCATGGGCCCAAGGGTGGGCTTGCTGCCCTTGAGAGCCCTATAGCTGGAGGGGCAAGGCCAAGCAGGCAGGACATGTGGGCTGCTCCTTGCACCAGCTGGCCCCTGCCAAGGCCTACGGTGACATTCAGGTGGCACATATCTGCCTTTGGCTTTGCTCTTGGATGCACCTTCTCAGCCATTTTCGTGCTCTTGATAGCAAACAGCACTGTCCTTCAAGATGCAGTGTGCCAGGGGCCTTCGACTGTGTCGTGCTACGTGCGGGGAAGTGATCCTGGACTTGGGTGAGGACTCAGCAGGAACCAGCTCCCTAGCCTCTGCCTCACTGTCCAGTGAAAACAGGCATTGGGCTGACGAACTTCAGTGCCATCAGGTCTGCGAGTCTGTGGCTCAGGACCCTGCTGAGCTGCATTCTCCTCTGGTCTTCTAGTACCACCCTTCCTCGCAGACTTCCCAAAATGGGCGTTCTGGGCCAGGTCCAGGCCAGGGCTTCCCCAGGACCAGAAGTTAGCCTCCACCCCCACTCACAGCGCTGCAGACAGACAGCTGGACACACAGGCAGCACAATGTGCACAAGGCGAGACTTCTCGCATCCGGGCTCCTGCTTGCTCTCCGGGAGAAGGGGAGTAAACAGAGCCAATTTCCTGGCCTCCCAGCTCCTCCCCTCCCCAGCCAGCTTCCCATCCTCCAGCTGGGAGCCGGTGGGGGCAGAAGGCAGCTGCTTAATCTGGGGGATTTTCTCAGGGGTGGGGGCTGGCTCTTGGCCACTCTCCTGCCTCACAGCTGGAGCTGCAGCCGCCAGAGCAGCTCTAGAGCCGGGACTCCAGCTGCTGCTAGTTGTTTCGTGTTATCTCCTGACAGCTGCAGAGCTCCTGTCCTATGAGTGTGTGTGTGTGTGTGTGTGTGTGTGTGTGTGTGTGCGCGCGCGTCTATGTGTGAGCATGTACCTCACAGTAAACATAGGAAGAATGTGTAGCATACAAAGCCCATGAAATTTCCTATTTTCACCAGGCCAGGCTTCCAACACCCCTAAGCCTCTCCCGACACCCACTTCCCTCCTGCCTTTGCGAGCCCCTCCCCAGAGTTCCCGTAGCACCCAAGCTCCCTTAGTTGATGTCCAGGGATAAAACAGCTTTGGGTGTCCATGTGCCCCCACTTCCTCCTAAAATGCTGGGGCCCTAGAACAGCCCAAGGCAGCAAGCATCGTGATCAGGCCCTTTTCACAGATGAGGAAACCACAGACAGATGAGTTACTATTTAACACAGGACTCCTGACCACCAGGACTCAACAGCAGGCAGTCACATGGCGACCCCAGAGCTCTGCGTGCCCTTGCTATCCTGTCTCCTGACAGTGGTGGTAACGGAGGAGCCTATTGGGATTGTTCTTGGTGACACTTGGTGTTCTTTGGCTTTAGGGTGTCAGCAGGAGCTGAGGTACCACTGGCTGAAACCCTAAGGCACAGTCAGAAGCGCCTGCCACCTCACCCTGGTCCCTGCTTCAGGGGACCATGGGCTCGGTACCTCCGGAGGAGACAGAGCCAGGCCTCTTGTAGTAACTGGGATCCAGGGACAAAAACAGCTGCCCAAACAGCAAGGAGCGCTGGAGAACGGGGCAGACTGTGCAGCCCCGGCTCTCACGCCTGTAAGGGCTCCTGCTCCCCAGAAGCCTGGTGGTGCGCAAGTCAGCCTTCTCCTTGCTGGACACAGGATCGAACACTCACTCTTCAAGAAGAGGGTTTACTCAGCCATGGTTTGGAGGGTCCAGTCCATGGTCACTGGCTCCGAGAGGAAAATCAAAGCTGCTTAAATCATGATGACTAGGACGCCAGGAATCAGAGAAGAGGAGCAGTAAAGGGGCAGGGGACAGGATATAATCCCCACAGTCCCATCTCCATGATCCATCCAGATGCACCCAGCCATGTGCTGGACTCCAGTGAAGATGATTAACAGCTACAATCCAGCCCTGGTTTGTGCTGACATATGCCCAGACCATTGTCCCCAAAGATGACTCCACCCTGTGCTTCCAAGATGGCGGGTGGGGTCCTACACACAGTGTAGAACTAATGCCCACGAGCTCTGTAGCATCAGGATGTTTTTCTGTAGGCTTCTTGATCCAGGGTGTGCATGACTACAGGATGGGGCTACCTACAGAGAGCAGAGTGACAAGAACAGCCAAGATTGTCACCTGAGCGGCCCGTATTCTAAAGAAAGCATCCTGAGAGGGAGGCAAAGGCCAATCACTCATTGCACAGAGCAGATGTTGCCACCTCCACCATCTTGTTTTGGGTCCCTACTTGCTTTTTCTGAGCTCAGCTTTCTTTCTCTTCTCCTTTCAACCCGGTTTTATTCTCAGTTGTATGCTTACAAATGGTATAGACAAGCCCTTCTTTTTTTACCCTTACTGAGTTTTACAATTTTTACTCAGACACATACAGAAAATTAAAGTTCTTTATCAGAGAGAGATGAACTTGTTTCATAAAAATAGACATTTATGGTCTGTCAAACTTAAATGTAAGAGAGATACTGAGATGCTCACTTCAAATGCAGACTCTGGTCTCACAGATTTGGGCAAAGAGCTAGGGTCTTCTGTTTTCACAAGTGTCTTGGTGATGTTGGCACCTGGCCACCCGTGGAAGGTATAGATGTCAAACACCTCTGAGACCTTCTAACCAGGGTAAGCCTGGAGAGCAGACCCAGTCAAGCAACCTCTGCATCCAGGACACCACCCTGGCCAGGTTCCGGGGTACTCTAGCCCCAGAAAGATGCTTTCTCACTGTACCCCATCCTCTGCTCAGGGATGTCTCATCCTCAATCCCTGCATATGGTGTACATGAAACATCAATAAATTTCCTGTTTCGACTTGAAGCCTAGAGATCTCCAAGATATCTCATGTGTATGGGCAAATATTCCAAAATTCAAAAATTTGGAAGAGTTCTAGCCTTTGAGATGAGGGATACTCAACCCAGACCACTCTATGCCCACTAGAATAGTGGTTTTTTTTTTAAATAACAATACAGGGATATTGTACCAGGTGCCAAGATAGTGGAAGTAGGCCTGGTAGCCCCCACCTGTTGCCTGCAATCCCACACTTGGGAAGCTGAGGCAGGAGGGTTGCAAGTTCAAGGCTGAACTGGGTAACTTAATGAGACCGTGTCTCCAAATAAAAAATAAGAAGGTTTACAAGAAAGAGAAGGAGAGATGGAGAGAGACAGAGTAAGAGAGATTTGAAGGAAAGTAGGGAGGAGGAAGGAAGAAAAAGGGACTGCCGTGGGTTGTGGGAGAGGAGCAAACCTCCAAGCCTGAGTTCTGGTGGCTGTCAGGACAGGAGGAAGCACAGGGCAGAGGTCCACACATGCTCACATGTGTGCTCTCTGCGTCCAGCCGTGTGATGCTCTGTGCCACCCAGCAAGAAGGCCACCAACGGGGATCGAACCAGTGGTGTCCACTCGACCTTGATGGAGCCACACAGAGCCCAGCCCAGAGTCCATGCCACGGCCCCTGGACACCTAGTCTCCAAAACTATGTAAAAATCTTTTTCTCCTTAAGGGAAAATAAACAGTGCTCAAGGATTTCCCCGTGACAAGGGGAAGCTATAAGCTGGAGTGTGCATGATTCGTTATAAAATAATGTCTCCAGCTCTTCAGGAAGATTCCTAGAAGGGGACCAGCTGGGGAAAGACAGTTTCTAGTCTTAGTTTTCTGAGGAATCTCACTCTGAAAATAATGGTTATGTATTCCCACCAACAATGGAGAACCATGTCTTCCCTGCCGGCCAGCCTCATCAGCATTTGTTATTTGATTTCCTTTTTTTTTTTTTTTTTTTTGAGACAGGGTCTCGCTTTGTGGTTCAGGCTGGCCCTGAGCTCAGCCTCCAACTCACATCACAATCCTCCTGCCTCTGCCTCCCGAGTGCTGGGATGACAGGCGTGAGCCACCACACCCGGCACTGTGGATGTGGTACTGGTTGCTGCTGGGTGTGGGTCTCCACACCCAGTATTGTTATGTGGTTACCGGGGAATCGAACCCGGGCCCTTGCGCTTGCAAGACAGGCGCCGGAACCACTGAGCTAACTCCCCGGCCCTGTTATTTGATTTCTTGATGACAGCCATTCTCTCTGGGGTAAGACAGACTCTCAGGGTGGTTTTGATTAGCTTTTCTCTGACGGCCAGTGACGCTGAACCCTTTTCATATATTTTCAGCCTGCCCTGCTTTGTGTCGCTTCCTTTGCCTGACCTAGTACTTTCCTTTACACCCACACTGTATTGCAGGAATAAACAGTGGTCCTCGTATGCTCAGAGGTACCCTACGGTATGAATATTCCATTGGTTCTTTATCCATTGTCTTACCTGTGGACGTATGGGTTCCTTCCAGGTCTTCAATATGTGAATAACTATCGACATACTTTATAATTTAGGTATATGTTTTTCTTAGAGATTTGGATAGTATATAAGTATGTTTTCTGGTGCAGATCCCAAGTGAAGCTACTTAATCACAGGGCAGATGCATGCTCAGCTCCAGGAGGCACTGCCCCAGCCTTCCCCAGCATCTGCTCTGCTCACCCCTTCTACCCGGGCTCCCCACTGCTCCCCCGACGGGGTCAGGCCCTGCAATTTTAGCCACTCTTGATGGTGTGAATGACATCATATCACACTTTACCTTTCCTGGTAAGGAATGCTACTGAACACTTCCCGTGCCTGTTGATTCTTCTCCTGTTTTGTAAAGTGTCTCTTCAAGCTTTGGGCCCTTTTTCTCTCTTTTTATTTCTTTTCCTTTTTTGTTGATGGTGGGGGAGCATCGAAGGAATCATCTCATTGATTTTTTTCTTTATTTTGAGATAAGGTCTCGCTTTGTAGTTCAGGCTGGCCCTGAGCTCAGCCTCAAACTCACATCACAGCAATCCTCCTGCCTCTGCCTCCCGAGTGCTGGGATGACAGGCGTGAGCCACCGCGCCCGGCACTGTGGTATGTGGTACTGACTGCTGCTGGGTGTGAGTCTCCACGCCCAGTATTGTATGTGGTTACCTGGGATCCAACCTGGGCCTTTGCGCTTGCAAGACAGGCGCCAGAACCACTGAGCTATATCCCCGGCCCATCTCATTGATTTTTAAATATTCCACTCCTGTATGTCCCCCCACTGTGCTAACTCTAAGTCAATTCGTGTCGCCCCTCTGTTCACCATAACACAGAGGGACGCACCAGGCAGACGGTCACGTGTCAGACGGCAGTGAAGCCCTTTGTGTATCGTGTATGTCCAGGGTCACCTCCCTTGTCTGGGTCTCCTGGTTTGCAGACAACGGTCCTTTTACCTGCTGCCCCTCTGTCCCGAAGAGGGCCGCTGTTGTGGAAGTCCTCAGGTCTCCACCCAGCCCTCTGGCCCTCAGTGCCTTGGATACCAGGTCTTTGGCTCTGATTTCACAAGAAGCCCACCCCGGGGTGGGCACCCAGGCCCTGCCTGAAGACAGGATGAGTCCCTTGCTCAGATGGTGACATCAGGAAAATGCTGCACAGTTTTTGCTTTAAAATAGTCCCAACCCTGTGGGTCTAACTCCAGAACCCTGTGTGCTGGGAGGCAGATCGTGGAGGCAGTTAGAGTCCAATGGACCCCTGGGCCCTCTTCATTCTAGACTGGCCCTGTCCCCAGTGCATGGCACCCAGCTGGGGAGCCAATACCACAGCCCCACAGCCAGCTTCCTGCCTCCCATGGCACAGCTCCTATTTCCGGCCTGCAGGGAGCCTCCCAGGACTTTCCTCCCTCCCTTCTCGTTTGGGAGCCCCAGGGGGTGCTGTGAATGTGCCCCCCACTGCGCCAGCCCAGCCACTTCACATCTAGGCATCAGGCCCCTCCTCCCTGTGGCTTGTCTGCAGGGATATCAGCGACCCCCCACCCCCAGCACATGCACCTCCCCCTCCAAACACCTCCGTCTCTCCATTTGTGGCCACGTCCCCACCTGCATCCTGCTTAGTCCGAATTCTACCCTCCAGGACCACAGGAAAAATGTCCTACCTGGCGATGTTCCCAAAGGTGGACATGTGATGCCAGCTGTCTTGTTCCTCAGGTCTCTTCCTCTGGCCCCAGCACCCCTGCTGCTGCCAGCCCGGCCACAGCTGGGCTGGGCCTCCAGGGACATAGCGCTGAGTCTCACTCTTCACTTCCTCCTGTGCTACTGTCCTGCGGCACTTGTCCCTGCCCTGGGGACAGCAAGTCATGAGAAAGGGCGTGTGAAGGTGACTGAATAAGAGAGATGCCTGGAGCTTAGAAGACTTTGCTCTGGCTTTTTGCTTCTTGGCACCAGAGAGCCAATGTGGGGTGCTGTACCACCGAGCTGCCCCCTCTGGGTCGTTTCAAGACAGGGTCTCACGAAGCTGCTCAGGCTGGTCCTAAGCTTGCAGGTCTCATGCCTCAACCTCCCCATCCTGCTGGAAAGGCAGGCTGTGCCCTGCTAGAAGAGGGTTTTAAAAGGGTGCCAAGGGGATTCGACGAAGGCCTGCCTTCAGCTGGCACTGGCCCCTTCTGCCTGGGAACACAGCTCTTTAACCCGGTAAGGGCTGGAACCAGGTCTTCATCTTGCCCTTGAAACATAGGGCTCAGAATAGATGCCACCTAAACTGGTTTGAAGACCACACTCTTGGATCTGGGGTTTTCAGGTACAAGAGACAACCAAAACACACAATGGATACTTAATTTTTTAAAAAACGTATTAGAATAAAAGTCACATGGCTACGAATCCCCCTCAAGTCCCCACCGCCGTTCACTTCACACACACACTAATGCCAGCATCCCTGTCACATGCTGAAGCCTCTCTCCTGAGAGTCTTCAGTAGGCATGATCAAAAATCAGTGAATGCTGCTGCCAGGTGCCATCCAACAGCAAGGCAGGCTGGGAAATCGTTGCCGGTCCTCATCACCTTGTCCACTGGGTCTGGCATAGGTGACTTCTGGCACTTCCCCAAAATCAAAGCAAGAAATGATCCCCATTTTCAATCTTTTCAGGACATCAAGAAAGCCACAGCAGCTCCACTAAATGTAAAATTTCTAAGTGGAAACATCTGCTGTATTTTTTTTATCACACCTCATACGTTAACGACCCTGTGGAAAGGCAAGAATTTGACCTCTGCCTCCCCAAAGAGACCAAGCCTTTCTCAGAAGATCTGGGGCCTGGTCCAGGGCTCCCCACCTCGAGCTCTGGACCTACTGTGGACTTTCTCTGCAGAATGAGCAGTGGGGAGAACAGTGACCCCAGCGATCCTGGCACACTGGGTGCAGCGGAGCCAGGCACAAGCCCAGCGGGTGCTGAGCAGAGCTCGGCCCGGAGCCTGGTGTCCCCAGCTGTCGTCACACTCCTGGTGACCTCAGGCACGTCCCCTGGAGCCTTCAAGGAGCCCTTCAGACCCCTGTGCTTTGGGAGCCACACCCAGGCAGACAGGCACAAGGGTTCTGGAAGCATCCAACTCTGAAGAAGGAAAAAGGTCAGAAGATTTTCCAGATTTCTGAATCAACGTGCACGTAAAGGGTGTGGCAGCGGTGACCTGATTCTTCTACCCTGTCACGAAGCCTCAGACACAAGGCTTCCTACTCCAAAAAACCTGGTTTTATTTTTCCCTCTCTTCCCCTTCCCTCCCCTCCTCTCCTTTCTCCTTTCTTCTCTCATCCCACCTCCTTTCTTTCCTGCCCTTCTTTCCTTTTCTCTTTCTCCTTCTTCCTCTTTTCTCTCCCCTCCCCTCCCTCTCCTACTCTCTCTCCTCTTCTTACTCCACTATTGAAAGCACTGAGAAAAGTTATTTCTGACTTTCCATGCTCTAGTATGTCAGAGTTTGGAAAATACTTCAGAAAGTTAATGAAAATGTAACCCAGCTGCAGGACGAAAGCCCAGCAATTTCCCAGAGGCCTCTTCTGCTACAGTGCACTTTGACCTTGTTCTCCCACAGAAAGTGGACTTCCTGTTTCACAGAGCTGGACGGCAGCAGTGTGAGGGGCCTTGACCCTGGGGAATCACTCAGCGAAGAAAATGCCCTTTGTGACATTCAGGTGGCGTTTGCTGGCGTTCCCACACATGACCGTGGAATCTGGAAGATTAGCAGTGAAAAATGACCTATGTCAACAGGTGCGCACTTGTGTGTAAGTGGGACTTAGCCAAGCGTGGAATTATTTTAACATGGAAATCAGCTGTGGGCACTGAGAAGTACCACTCCTCTGACCACACAGGAACCAGACACAGAGTCAACACCGGGGAGTTTCTCAAGACTTGAAATGAATGTGTTGGTCGGATTTTTCCAGAGGAAGCTAGAATCTTACAGGGAAATAAACACCAACACCTCTAAAACAGGGCCATTCATGACCCAGGTCCCTCTTCAAAGCATAGCCCTTTTCTCAGAGGAACAGAGAACACATTTAAGTTCCTAAATCTGCTCAGGAAAGGCAATTTCAAACACACAAAATAAAGTAAATCCAAATTTACATCTCAACAGAGTGCCTCGGAAGGATGCAGTGGTCCAGGCAAAAGAGCAGCAGACACCTCAGAAGACCCAGGTCCAGTCACTTTGACCTGGGGCAGGAAGTTGTCTGCCTGACTTGTTCTTCTGCCACCACGCCCGTAATTGCAACACTCTGGGAGGCTGAGGCAGGAGGATTCAAAGTTGGAGTCCAACTTCAGAAACTTAGCGAGATCCTGTCTCAAAATAAAGAATACAAAGCTGCGGACATGGCTCAGTGCAAAAGCCCTGGGTTCAATTCCAGACCATAAATAACAGGGGTTGGGGACTGAGCCTCCCACAGCCGACCACCCAGGGCTGGAGAGAGTCCTTGGTAAAGAGGAAGAGCAGATGGGTTTGAGGCTGGATGGGGAGATGCTGAGGAAGGAGCGGCCTTGGCTCCGGATCTGCCACTGCAGGGGAGTGGTCCGAATCAGCATGGAGAGTGCGCTGCTCCCGGGAGGCAAGTCCCAGCTTGACTTTCCCAGGGAGCCATGCAGGGATTTTGGACTTGGAGTCATCGCATTAATCCCGGGAAGCACATGGCTGTGTGAGTAATTGACACCTGCCTCTCCAACAGAGCGGTGATACCTGCTGACGCGTGCACCCCTCTGCAGCTCGCAGGTGTAAGGGCAGTGTTTCTTCTTCATGATTTCCTTGCTGGAAAAGTGTTTCCAAGAAACATTTTTGACTCCCAGTCTTTTCTTGTGGCCAAATACATTAGCACGTTCTTGCTCGCTCGCTCGCTCTCTCTCCCTCTCTCCCTCTCTCTCTCTCTCTCTTTCTCCACAGTCTGGCACTGGGGTAAGGTGGTTACTCTTTTTTTTTTTTTTTGGAGACAGAGTCTCACTTTGTATGTAGTTCAGGTTGTCCTTGAACTCACTATGTAGCCTAGGCCAGCCTCAAACTCACATCAGTCCTCCTGCCTCTGCCTCCCGAGTGCTGGGATTACACGCGTGAGCCACCGTGCCCGGTACTGTGGAATGTGGTTACTGGGGATCAAACTCGGGACCT
>PVIR01030335.1:0-11110 GCA_004026965.1 Petromus typicus | reverse complement strand
TACATTCCCATTTAAATTAACATTTATTTTAAAATTAATTATCTGAATCCTTACACTCTTTTTTGCTTTTTTTGTTGGTTTTGGGGGGATTATCAGGGAATATACTCAGGACTTTGCACTTATCAGGCAGCACAGTGCCCTGAGCTACACTCCAGGCCTTTTTCTTTAGCCCTGGACAACAGCACTTACTTAAAGTCATTTCATTGTAATATTTTCTTAGTCATAAATTCATCATTAAAACATTCATAGTTTTATACACACAAATGAGAAAAAAAGATACATAAGAAACAGTGATGCTTCTGGAAAGGGACACTGGGTAGTAAAAGAATAATGAGTAAAAAAAGGTACTTTCCCTTCCCCTGCATTCCTTCATCTATTTTAATTCCATACCATATCCAAGTATTACTTTTTCAAAAATATTTAGATTAAAAACCTATCTGTTCTCTTTCTCATCTCTACATCTGAAGCTATTTTTGTTTGTTACCACTACTGTGTTTCAGATGTTAGCAGTCTTTGTATAGAGTAACAGGCCCAATGAAAGACTATTTATTCTTTGAGATTTAATTTATAACCAGTAATTTTTAATATTTATAAGTATTCATTTAGAGTTCTATAAGTCTATATATGCAAAGTTATTGTCTAAATAATCCAAATACTGTACTGATTAAAAAGCAGCCTCTCTTTAAAATGTATGTTCACATTTTATCTCCAAACTGTACAGCAACTTACTCTTGATATTCTATCTTTAAAATATAGCATTTTCTGCCTGTGCTGAGAATGAACCCAGAGCCATTACACTGAGCTATGTCTCTAGCCCTACTCTGAGACACTAAGTTACCCAGCTTGTGCTCAAACTCATGATTCTCCTCCCTCAGCTTCCCAGAGTGAATAACTGCTACTTCTGAAGAAGAAAACTGAGTAAAAAGAATAAAAGCGATTATTTATAAATATAATAAAAGACAACTTTCTAAATTCTATAAAGAGTAACAATTTTTAAGGACTATGTGCCAGGCACTACATTCAACACTTTATATGCAGTAATCACCAATTCTATGAAGAAAAAGTACTGGATTTAAGAAGAGTTCAAATAATTCAAAATAAGAGAAAATCTTAAAGACCATTAATCTGATATAAGAACCAAAACTTCAAAAGAAGTACAAATAAGAGCCCCCAAATCATAGAAATCATCTAAATTACCAATAGATTAAAAGAAACTTAAAATACAAAAAAAAGATTATTCAGAAAATAATGAACATGGAAACTGCATATCAAATACCATATCATAAATTTATAGCTATATTCAGAAGTCATTGTTTGAAATCTTTATTCAAAAATGAAATATAAACTAATATCAAGGAACTTTTTAAAAAAGAACTGAAGATTAATATATGACTACAGGTAGACCAGAAATCACTAAGTACTGAAGCAATGATTAAAGATTTATTATAAAGGCAATCAAATTTAAGACAAAAAAAAAAAACCCTTCCATGTAATAAAGAATTCCTCAAAGTTAAGGAAAAACAATAGGTTAAACAAAATAATATAAGCTATAAATAAAACAGATAAAGGACCAAAATTTTCAATGTTTAAAGAAGTCAGTAAACAATAAAGGTTTCAAAAGAAATTAGCAGACAATTTTTAAAAAGAAAGTCTAATTAGCACAAATGAAATATTTAAGAAGTTATCCAAAAAAATATAAATTATAAATAAGAACAAGTTTTTATTACATTGTTGATAAATCAATAATAGTTAATTTTTAAAACATGTGGAACCAATATTTTAATGCAATACTGACTGAATTGCTTCATTCACAATGTCTAAAATCAATCTGAAAATATTTGATTATCAAGTCACACAAATCATTAGTTCTATGCCCTAATAAATTCCACTGTTTGAAATGTATTCTACCAAATTCAAAATAAAGAAAGTATCTGTATGTGCCAAGATGTTGACTTCAGTATTATTTATGATACTGAAAAGCTGAAAAATCTAAATATGTAAAAACTAAATGAATATTACATTCACTTGGCTAACTAACATTTAAGTATACAGGTATTAGATAATTGTAAAAACAGCTACAAACATGAACAAAGAGTGAAACAATATTACATGGATAGTCACATATAAAATTACACATCAATAATTACAATCAATCACCAAACACTTTTTAAAAATGTGAAGTGGGTATAAATAATATTGATTTGAATAACTTTGAATATATTTCTCAATTTTCTGGAATATGACAAGTACATTTTCTAAATTAAATAAATATTAAAGAATTAGAAGGTTTATAATGGTAAAATTAATTTTCATTTAATTTCATTATCTCAACACTCAGTATAAAGGGACATTGTTTTATTTGTAAGTAGCATTGCAAAACAGTAATTTAAGCTTAATTTTTTACTTTATGTAAAATTCATCATAAGTTTAACTTAAACCATAACAAGTTAAAAGAATATTAAGATCTCCTGCCAGGAAGAAAAAACCAAACTTAGCAGTCTTACTTTAATTGTATTTCTGTTTCTTCAAGATTTTCTATTTGTTTCAACATCCTTTCTTCTTGTCTTTTGCTATTCTAAAGAGAGAACATTGTTTATTCTGCTTAACTCAAAGTAGAATTGAAGTTAATATTTAAATTTTTCATCTGCTATCACAAACTTTACTTACATGTAAAGAATCAGAATGGAATATTTAATTCACATAGCTCCACACTACTTTTCCAGCCTTACATTAATTAGTCTCTTAATGATTTCTGTCTAACATCTGACAAAACACATTTTTTTTCCAAGTGATACTTTGAGCTTTGTATCCCTTGCTTATATTGTTTTAGCTTCAAGGAATATTCCCATTCATTTTTATCTACTAACCTCAATTCATCTTTTTTTTTTTTTTTTTTTTTTAGGTTTTTTGAGACAGGGTCTCGCTTTGTGGTTTAGGCTGGCCCCAAGCTCTGCCTCAAACTCACATCACAGCAATCCTCCTGCCTCTGCCTCCCGAGTGCTGGGATTACAGGCGCGAGCCACCAGGCCCAGCACTGTGGTATGTGGTACTGGTTGCTGCTAGGCATGAGACTCCACACCCAGTATTGCATGTGGTTGCCGGGGAATAGAACCCGGGCCCTTGCACTTGCAAGACAGGTGCCAGAACCACTGAGCTAACTCCCCGGCCCTCAATTCATCTTTTAAGGTTAAAATCAGTGCTGTATTCTCTCTGAAGCCTTCTTTTCCATCAAGGCAGAAGAGATCCTAAGAACCATGATGATACTTTGCCCCAAGGATAACACCTATGAAAACTATTTTAAGTTATTGGAATATTTGTTGTTTTTCTATTAAGTCAAAAGCTCTTGAAGAGAAATGATATTTTATTCATATGGTATCTTCCAGACTTTTCTATGACTTAGTATAATGTTGGCTAAATACTTTATAAAAATTTTAATGTTTAAAGTTAAATTTATCCAAGTAAGCCACAATATTCTATTGCCCATTAGCATGATCTAAAATTAACACATATTTTTCTTGTAAAACAAAGTATCAGCTCTAAATATTCAGATTTTTTTAAAGCTGATAAAATCTTTTGAATCTATCAATTTATTTATAAGTCCCTAACTTTACAGGTAAAAAACTGTTACTGTTGTTTTTTCAACTTACATCAATATTGTCTTGCTGCTTCTTGAGTTCCAAGGCCATATCACTTATTTCGTGTGCCAGTTCTTTGTTCTCCAATGACAGCTTATTGTAACTTGCAGCTAATTCAGTATTTCTAAGCCTATTTTTTAAAAAGTCATACCAAAGGGTTTATATATGAAATCATATGATAATATCATAAGAATTTAAATCAAAACAATCAGGAGAAAGGAAAAAGGGGTAGGGGTTATAAGTAAAACAAGATTGACCTTTAATTAATAATTTCTGAAGCAGCATGATAGGTTTATCCTGGCTTATTATATTATTCCTCTATTCTGTACATTTTTTAAATGTTAGTCATAAATATGTTTCCTTGCATATTACCTACATTTATATTCACCAACATCTATTCACAGATTCTGAAGGTAATGTTTTTCTTCATATATTTTTTGGATTCCAACAGACTATCTCAAAATTATTTCAAACTTCTGATAATTTGATTAGAATAGGACATGATATGTAACTATTTTTAATTAAAATATTTTCATGAAAATAAATAAAACTAGGCAGGGATTTAGTGCAGTGGTCTGGTGCCTGCCCCACAAGCACGAAGTCCTGAGTTCAATCCCTGGTACCATGCATAAATAAATAAAGCAGCTCTAATTGAGTACAACACTAAACTGCTCTTGCAAAGGAGGTTAGTACTCCAATGTTTTAAAGAAGGTTAGGCATTTAATGAATGCCTTTAATGTGGACATTACTGAATGATTCAAGGAATACCTATTATCTCTTCTTACTTAATAATACTGTTAATTCATTAAAGAAGAGATAAAGTTCTCTACTAAAAAGTAACAGATTGAAGAAGTAGATATACCAGGAATAACAAATTTATAAGTATGAAAATAATCCATTCATTAAAAGAAATTTTGATTAATAGTGATGCATTTTACTCAGATTTCCTGAGAAAGCATTGTTCACATACATAGTACCAGAAGAAGAGAACAGCAGCTAAAGGGGAACATAAAAGCTTTAAACACTTCACTTTTCATTTTTATCTAACCTGAGAGGCAACCAAAAGAGAAAAAATTATGCTCACTACCAAACTGGCCACTTGAATTTACTTCTAAGTAATAATGTGATAATTATTTCCCCATTTATTTCCAAACTGAATTTACTGAGTAACTGAAATCATTCAATTAAATACTTATTTGAACAATGAAAGGAATAAATTTTTATTTTGACATTCTATTAATACAAAACTTTAAGATAATTAATCCAAAAATACTTAAAATTGCAGATAATTATTTTTATGGGAAACTACTTCCATAAAAGTAATACAGTTAGCCCTCTATATCCATGGGTTCTACATCAGTAGGGTCAACAATTGACAGATTTGAAATATTCAGGAAAAAAATTGCATATGCACTGAACACACAGGTTTTCTGTCATTATTTCCTTAACAATAAACAGTAACTAGTACTGTCATTGTATTGGTTACTAGAATCAAGAGATGATTTAAAACATATCAGAGTACATGCACAGATTAAATGTAAATATTATCCCATTCTATATAAAGAATATGAATATCACAGATTTTGGTATCCTCAGCGGTCCCAGATCCTATCCTCCATGGATATCAAGAAATAACTGTATACTTATATTCAAATGGTTTAACCTATGTCATATGTAGTCTCTTGCCAATGACACATATTTTCTTTGGCAATTAAACTAGTAAATTATCCTGATCTCTAAGTAGAAATAAAATGCAGTTTCAAATTCATTCATATAAATATTGAACATAATTTATTATTTATTACCAGAAAGCTTAGTATTTGGATGAACTATATATATCTACAAGGAACACATACTTTTCTTTTTCAAGCTCAGTTTTCGTATCTTTAACCTGTTTTGTATAATGTTGTTCACTTGTTGTAATGGCAGTTAATTGTATTTCCAAATCATGTATTTTTTTCTGAAAAAAATACAAATGTGGTAGTATTTTTTGAGATTTTTTTTTATTTAAAAGATATGATCACTCTAAGTAACTCAATAATGTATTCAGCAAAAGTATGGCCTACTTCGGTCTACTTATTTTAAATGTAAGTAGACATTATAATCATTTTAATTTAAAAACAATGAACAATGACAAATCAAATATTGTATAAGTAAACTACTTAATATTCTGAAACTCAACCAGAAAAACTGTATTAAATATTGTGAATTAATTTTTACCAATTTCAATCCACCAGGTAATTTCAAAAAACAGTCATATCATGGGCCGGGGAGTTAGCTCAGTGGTTCCGGCGCCTGTCTTGCAAGCGCAAGGGCCCGGGTTCGATTCCCCGGTGACCACATACCATACTGGGTGTGGAGACTCACCCCAGCAGCAACCAGTACCACATACCACAGTGCTGGGCGTGGTGGCTCACGCCTGTAATCCCAGCACTCGGGAGGCAGAGGCAGGAGGATTGTGATGTGAGTTTGAGGCTGAGCTTGGGGCCAGCCTGAACCACAAAAGCGAGACCCTGTCTCAAAAAAAAAAAAAAAAAAAAAAAAAAAAACCTAAAAAAAAAAAAAAAAAAAAGTCATATCATTAAGAAGAAATATGTTAATCAGAAATAGGTATGATAAAAAACTAAGATGTTCTTACTATTGCAAAGGTAGTTATTCTGATACTAACTAGAAACACACTTTAAAAATAGACAAATGTCGAAACTGCATTATGAACACTATGTAAAGTTTTTTTTCTGTTTTGTTTTGTTTTTTAGGATTTCTGAGACAGGGTCTCGCTTTGTGGTTCAGGCTGGCCCTCAGCTCAGCCTCAAACTCACATCACAGCAATCCTCCTGCCTCTGCCACCAGAGTGCTGGGATTATAGGCATGAGCCACCACGCCTGGCACTGTGGTATGTGGTACTGGTTGCTGCTGGGGTGAGTCTCCACACCCAGGTAATCTATGTGGTTACCAAGGATCGAACCGGTCCTTGCGCTTGCAAGACAGGCGCCAGAACCACTAAGCTAAATACCCAGCCCCCACTATGTAAAGTATTATAAAACAAGAAGCTAACTTAATAAAATTTAAATAACAAATACACAAATTAGAAATACTCAAGACATTAAGAGTGTGATTATTACAAACCACAGAATTATGCATAGGATCAATATCTTGGATGCTGAACTTTTATGAGGTTTGAAATGTTGAACTTTAATATAAGGTTTTCTAGATATATGTATTTCAAACTGATCATTAGCATTTTAAATATAATAAAGACATTTACTTTTTTAGAAGTTTTTAAAAGAAAATATATTTTAAAAAGAAGTTTATGAAGAAATCTTTCACAAAGCAAACAGCTGTATCATATTTATTTTGTAAATCTACATTCTAGTAACACATATTTGAAACAAACAAATCCTTAAACAAACCTCTCTAGTTTGTAAAAGACCAGTTAGTTCATGTTCTTTTTCCTTTAATTCTTCAGCAATTTTCTCCATTTGTTTCTTTTCATCTAAAAGCTTTTGGTTTTCTACCTATTGAAAAATATTAACAAAATATGAAAGCCAAGCTAAATACATATTCAAAATAATTAAACTGTTCAAACAGAGCTGTAGAAAGAACTAAGAATTTCTTCGCTAAAATTCTTTAAAAAGAAATTCTTTAAGTAAACTCAAAACCAACATATGATGACAAAGGATTTAATAGAGATATCTGTGGAATAAGGGGCACAGAATTTTAATTTTAAAACCATACATAATTTAAAAACCCACTAAGTTTTCTCCAAAATAGTCTAATATATCTATTATTCTTCCTGTGAAATGATTTTTTTTTTTTTTTTTTTGGCAGTACTGGGGACTGAACTCATGCACTTGCGAGGCAGGCAGTGTACCGCTGAGCTACAACCCCACCCCTGTGAAATGATTTTTAATTACCCTATTCCCTCATCGTGAGAGAATTACTTCTGGTTCTCATCTAGTATAGTACAAATATTTCTAAGTTAAAACAATTTATAATATATTTCAAAATTATTAATGGAGTATAAAATTTCCAGTATATAAAAATGATTAATTCTGAACATACATAAATGCTTATCACTCAGATTGGATTACATACTGTATACATATATTGAATTCCCATAATGTATCCCATAAATATGTGCAAATATTATTTCTCATTCAAAAAATTAGTAATTTATCCTAATGTTCTAGATCAAAGACCAACACACTCTATAGCCTCCAAGCCAATTGCCTATTTTTATTTTTAAAAAAACTTTACTGTAACACAGACATAGCTACTCATTTCCAAGTCTATACCTATTTAACTCTATAATAGCAGCAATAAATAGCTTCACCAGAGATCACAAAATGTAAAATTTAATACAACTTTTACATTTTAAAAAAGTGTTTCAACCTTGGCTATAAAAAAGTCCTGTACAATAAAACCATATGCAATAACGGAAGTATCTTCTGTGCTGTCAAATATAATAGCAACTGAATACTTCACATGTGGCTACTACAACTGAGAACTACACATTAGATTTGATTATTTTTTAGTTAATTTGCCTTGTCATAATCACATTGACTATCATCCTACATACTACAGTTCTATAAATAAGCAAATTATAAAACCACCATGAATTCTTTAGGTATGAAAACTTAACTTCTGTCATCCTTCTAACAACATATATTTATGAACTCAATTTTTGTTTTGTTTATTCAAGCATAAAATCTAAGAATTTTATTGAAGACCTGACCAAAAAAGGTTCTCTGCTATTGTCTCAAAATTGCCAAACTATAAAGAACTTGAACTTTATCTTTACGTAAGCAATGCAGCATCATCAAAAGTTTTGATATAGCAATATAACATAATCATATTTATAATTTAACAATAAAGCACAATAGTGCAAAAGAAAGCTTAAGTAAAATGAACCTAATAACATGAAGATGTTATGAGACTACTGTTTCCTAACACACAAGAGATGATGAGGGTTTAAAATATGACTGTTGCCGGATGTGGTGGCTCACACTTATAATCCCAGCACTTGGGAGGCAGAAGCAGGAGGATTGCTGAGTTCGAGGCTGAGTTCAGGACCAGCCTGAGCTACAAAGCAAGACTTTGTCTCAAAAAACTAAAAAAAAAATCTAAAAATGTGGAGACAGAATAATAACAGATTTCTCTATGTCCAAACCCAACAAGATATTTTAAATATATATTTTTATTCCATACATTACCTTGTGCAAGTTAGATGTGTAAACTATAAAAATAAGCCATACAGGCCCAGGGATATAGCTCAGTGGTTCCAGCGCCTGTCTCGCAAGCACAAGGGTCCTGGGTTTGATCCCCGGTAACCACATAACAATACTGGGCGTGGAGACTCATCCCAGCAGCAACCAGTACCATATACCACAGTGCAGGGGTGGTGGCTCACGCCTGTAATCCCAGCACTCGGGAGGCAGAGGCACGAGGATTGCTATGATGTGAGTTGGAGGCTGAACTCAGGGCCAGCCTGAACTACAAAGCGAGACTTTGTCTCAAAAAAAAAAACCAAAAAACCTAAAAATAAGCCATACAAAGGCTTAAACCTACTTAAGTTTACTGAAAGGTTTCCAATGACATTTAAGCAGAGACTCATATATAAGTATGCATTACCAAATGTTAAATCAATGTAAGACACTGTCATAAATTACATGAGTTAGAGCAATTCAATGCAGAAAAAATAAGCATTTAGAAAAATGTTTCCCAAAAAGACAGAAGAACTAGGAGCTATAAAATCAAGTAATAAAATAGGTAAATACATAACCCAATGTCTGTAGTCATAAACACTATTGTCCCCTATACAATAGTCCAGCCTACCATGGCTTGCAAGACAAATTCAGCCTATATTGTCTCTCTGTAGACCTTTGAGTTAAGAATGGTTTTCACATTTTTACAAGGTTAAAAATAAAAGAGAGAAGCAAAGGAGGTAAAAGGAGAAGAAAGAACTAAAGTAGATCAAATATACCCCATAAAGTCTAAAATATTTACCCATCTTGCATAGAAAAGCTTGCCAGTCTGGGGATCTAGTTCAGGGATAAGTCTGTCCTCACTCTGGGTTTGTCAGGCAGCATGCACTCACATAAATTTGCCAACCCATGTTCTCTATACTATAATCAATTAAAATATAATAAAGCCCCTCTTATAAAGTCAGCAGACTCCTGCAAAGTATACTTTAGTACTGAATATATATTAGACATATCTTTTTCAAAACTGGATCTCTGTGATACAACATTCAAAAGTATTAAATTTATAATCAGCTACAAAATACATATACACTATTCCATCTTATTTAAGTGTGCTATCAAAATATATTTAAATATGACTGCCTTGAAGAATAGTTAGCAAGGTATATAAAACCTGATAATATTGTAGCTTTACAATTATTTTTTCACATTTTAGGTGAAAATATCAAACATATTATAAGGTTCTAAGTCAGCGGACTCTATTATTTTGAAAAACAATTACTATATATTAACAAGAAAGACTATATACTTACTAAGACTTTTTTCAATTCTTCAACTTCTACTTCTATACTATTTTTAAACTTAGTCATCTCTTCTAAAAAAACAAAAGAATACACATGTTAAAAGCTGGATTAAAAGAATAGGAAAGGTGAGAAAGGAAATAATATCCTCTTAAGGGAAAAAAGTCAGAAGAGAAAGGTCAATGCAACTAAAGCATGTAAAGCATAGAAGGACGCAGAGTATAAAGCAGCTATGCAAAAGTAAAATGGCATTTATAATGTTCATTCCATAGCCAAATGAGCCTAAAATACATAAACCAAAATATGAAGATATCTACATAAAATAAATTTGGAATGAAGTCAGAAAGTGCCTTTACCTTCAGTTTATCACTATCTAAACAAAATCTACCTAGTAATCTTTACTCCAAACATAAAAATATTGACCTTTGCCTAAGCTAACTGTTAACATTGTATTTTGGATTTTGACATCCCTATTTCCTTTAATACCTTAGCTGCTTTATTGCTAATGCATACCACTCTAAGTAAAAAAAAAGTCTCTTATCTGGATAAAAAAGCTGTGGTTCTTCTACAGAATGGAGTATTACTCTGCCATAAAAAATGATAAGCTTGAATCATTTCTACTTAAATGGACATACCTTGAGGATATCCTCATAAGTGAAATAAATAGGGCACAGATAGGTACATATCGCATCTTTTCTCTGGTATGAGAAAATAAAGATGTAAATGAGTCCTAGCATTGTATGTTATATATTATGCAATAGAAAATGCTCAATGTGGGGGCCGGGGAGTTAGCTCAGTGGTTCCGGCGCCTGTCTTGCAAGCGCAAGGGCCCGGGTTCGATTCCCCGGTAACCACATAACAATACTGAGTGTGGAGACCCACACCCAGCAGCAACCAGTACCACATACCACAGTGCCGGGCGTGGTGGCTCACGCCTGTAATCCCAGCACTCGGGAGGCAGAGGCAGGAGGAT
>PVIR01030334.1:0-20349 GCA_004026965.1 Petromus typicus | reverse complement strand
CTCCTTCCCTCTTTTTTTGACAGAGTCTCGCTTTGGTAGTACAGGCTTGCCCTGAGCTCAGCCTTGAACTCACAGTTATCCTCCTGCCTCTGCTTCCCCAGTGCTGGTATTACAGGCATGAGCCACCACATCTAGCACTGTGGTATATAGTTCTGTTTGCTGGTGGGCCATAATTTTCCATGCCCGACATAGTCTTATGTGGTTACTTCAGATTGAAACTGGATCTTTGCACTTGCAGTACAGGCACCCGAACCACTAAGCTAAATCCCTGGCAATATGGGCTGTCTTGAAAGTACTAATGCATACAATGAAAAGCAAAATTTTCATACCCCCATATATTCTCTAGAATCAAAACTATAAAGACCTATTTTTCTTTAGTAGATTTTTTTACTCATGTTTTTTAAAAAATACAATCTCTCAGCATTGATACACTTATTTGAAAATGGAAAGAAAATGGAAAGAACAATGACACAATTTAATCTCTATAGTTAAAGTATCAGATAATATGTCTATACATTTGTAACTTGATGTTTTTATTAATTTATAAATTTCAAAAATTAAAAAAAAATCATGCCATCTTGTATCTTAAAAAACACATCAAAACCATCCCATTACCCCTTTGGGCTCATTGTTATTAGCATTTAAATGTATTAATAATAGATTTTTTGTTTTGTCTCCAATGAAATGTACATAGGATTTTGTTTGCTAGAGTACTGTTCATCCCCTTCCCACCACCTACCTGGTTCCCCATCACCCAAGGCCATGTATGCCTATACAGAAAACAAAACCAACCCAGGTTCTTTGCCTTGACATAAGATAAACTTTACTTGAAATAAATTCTACAAATTTCATGTAAGCTAAGGCAGAGGCTTGGATTTTACTGTACTCATTTACTTGATTTCCTAAAAATCTTGCTTTGTTTCCCACTCCCTGGGTCATTTCTCCAGGGAGGGTCTCCTTAATAAATTACTTGCACCTGAGTCCTTGTTTTAGAATCTGTTTCCTGAGAACATGACCTGAGAAAAAGTTTATACCTTTGAAGTTCTTCTACCTGAGTTGTGGCTTATTGGGTTTTTTTGTTTGTTTTGTTTTGTTTTGTTTCCTTTTTTACACAGTCAATTGTTATTCTTGGAAACTCTCAATCTGCTTTTTCCTCTTAGCCCGGAATAACACATAATAGGGTCTTTTATTTTGCTATTTCTGACTTGTAGTAGACAGTCAGACTTTGTGATTTATGTATAATAGAAGTAGGAAGGTTTGAGTGAGATCTTGAGTTTTATTTTGATTTGTTTTTGTAGGTATTTCCTACTTCTCAACCGGAGTTTTCCCTTTCTTGTTATTTCTGAGAATTGACTTCCAAATAAGTGATTGCTACATGAAACAAGTAAGGAGCATGAAATGGTCTAATACAAGTACCACATTATGCAGCACAAAAAGAGAAGAAAGCAAACACCATAATAAGATGCTAATTATGTCACACTCTGATTGAGTGACACTGATTAGAGAGCAAGCACATCAAGCTCTATTCACAATGACTCCTCTCCTCCTGCAGTTCCCCAGCACTGAGCCACTAGCATGAACCAACTCGTTTTTCTCAAGATATTACAGGATCAAATCAGTTTGGATGGAGGTTTTTAGGACATTAAGATAGGTGGGCACCTGGCTGCCTACTGAGATGAGAAACTCTAGCTTCCTGGGAACAAAATTACTATGAAGTGTTTGATTACGTAATACACACTCAGTAATGTCTCTCTGGTTGTCTTTTCATATTGTTTTGTTACAAAACATGATTCTCTAGGAAATGCTGGCTCTTGCTAGTAGCTCTCTGAGAATCAAAGCCTATCTTTCCACACACACTCAGAATTAATATGAAATTGCCTAATTAGGAGTTCCTGTATCCACTGTAATAAACTACTCTAAAAAATGCCCTGTGCCCTGCTATATGTGTCATGGAGAAACACTATGTGTCATTTCCTTTTCCACAAAGTTTGACAAGCCACAAGGGATATATTTGCAAAAAAAAAAATAGTAACATAAACTTCTTAGAGTAATATTTATTCATCTTTATTTTTTAAAAAATACCCTCCTTATTTCCGTTATGAAAATTGAAAGATTCAAGCTCAACTGTGGGGAGTATGTGGCCTATCGCCATGGTATCTTTAAGAAAATTAGAATCAAGTCATGTCATATTCTGATACAAACTCTCAATGTTGAATCCAATGCTGATGTGTATTCATAATGTACTAATAAAGATTTGAATTTAAAAAAAAGATAAAGTTCTTCCTTTATTCATACTGTGAGTTCACAGCATAAACAAGATTTTGGCAGGGAATCTTTAAACCAGGTAATTGAACAGCCTGATAGAATATCCTTCACCACCTCAAAAGCTTGTTCCTATTCAGAAATAACTCCTATACTAATTGTAGCATGTCATTATTTAGGTCATTAAACCTGCTTCCACAGAAAAGCAGACAATGCCTTGTCCTGCAGCCCACATTGACTGACTGTATAATGTTGAATGAAGTGGAATTTCATTTCTCTGGAAGCACTGCTTACCTGACACTCTTTGGAGGTTCATACTGGCCTTTCTTACTGATAGTTTTGTACATCAGTGACATCCATGTGATTAGAGGGATCTCCTCATGCTTCTTATAATAGGGCCTGTCATATTTTTGGTATTAGATCTCAGGATAGTATCATTGGGTTTTTAATTAATGTTACTGATTTACTAATGTTAGCATATTATAAATAGTGCAAACTATGCATGTAACTTACCTTAAAAGCAAGATTGTCTTGTCAAAAGAGGGAAGCAAAAAGTACACTCATTTCTTTTAGTTTCATCACTGAGGAAAAATTAATGAAGTGCCCCTTGAATTGCTACTTTTGTTATGATAGTATATCTGCTTATAGAAATTTATCACCTTTTAAAGTATAAACTGGTCACTCTGTAGTTTACATGGAAAAATTGAACACAAATAACATTCTTATTAAATAATATCTATTTCATTGCAATAGTTTAGTGGAATTGTTCGAGCTCTAGGATAGAATCTAATGATGCTTCATTATTGTATAATATTTTAGCATTTCAAAAAGCCTTTGTATTCATGTAATTTATTATAAATGAATATATTTGTATGATAAATTTGATTAAAACCATAGATTGATACTCAATTCAACAAATATACAAAATCTTATAAAACATATATTTCCCTTAACACCTTAGCTAATGGCATCATCAATGCAATCCTGGGATAGAAAGAAGTATTTCTATAAATCACTTAGGCTTATTATAATGATCTATTTATGTATATCATTTAAATTGAAAATATTCTTTTGGAACAATAAACATTCATATAATCATGGCCTGTGGGTTAAAAAGGAAAAATATTAAAGTTTCTTTTAAAAATGTGGTTAAACAAAACCCCTGTTCCTTATTCATACAAAACACCCACCTTTGTTTTCCAATTTGATAAAAAAATATTTCCAAAACTATTTAATATCTATTTAAGGATATTTACACAATGCAGAGCATTTAACACAGCAATTGTCTAATTATTTAACACAGTACTTAATGAACTCACTCACTCATGGGTATGTTTTTATGTAGCATTCAATAATGCTATACAGTACTAAATATAAATTATACTTTAAAGCTGCAAAATGTTTTGTAATATAAATTAAAAACTGCAAAAGTAATTTAGGTAGGTGAGATATTAACCAGCAGTCCTAGTTGTAGAGAGCCATGGGGAGACGGGACAGCTGTTGACTCAGGCTAAGCTTTAGGGCCTCAGGGATGAATGACTTGAAAGTCTACAAAACACATGTCTTTGGGCTTTGTTTTGTAGACTGTTATTACCTGCTCCCAGAATAAATTAAAATTAATCACAACTTCAAATAATATAGCTGTGTAGTTTTTGTAGAGCAGATGTAACAGCAATTATTCCCATAGTTAAATATCTAAGTTTTTGAAAAATATTTAACTGCTGACTTATCAGCCCTATGCTTTAGTGGAGAGGATGGTTCTCCATGAAGAATACTATTGGGGCAAATGGTCTACTTTATCATTTTAGAGTCAGGGTCAAAAATGTGGGTTTTACTAGATCTCTACATTGCTTTGAAAAAATAGACCAACCTAGAATTTCCTAGGCTTTGGAAGTGACTGAAAATATCCTGGTTGCAGATTAAAGTAGCAAGAGATTTATGTCATGCTAGAGGCCAAAGTGGAGCAGTCACTGATTCCACCATCCAGCTTCTATCACATGACACAAGGGCCACTAAGCTGATAGTCACCCTGACCAGAAGGACTTTTTGTTACTTATTTACGTGGCTGTTTGTTGCCTGCTTAGCTTTTTTTAGGAGATTTCACGTTGAAGTTAAGTGTGATAGCTTCCTAAGAAAATCTATAATTATTGTCTTCATAGACATTATAAAATACCCATCTATTCATTCATAATGGAAAGGCTTTTAGGAAATAACAATTTGTTTTACCATTTGTAAGCAACAATGAAGTAGTTTTTGAAACCTATGGTTTTAGGACTGCAGTATCATATTGCTTTGCCAAAAAACCTTTTGCTACACTGTTTTACTTTTTAAAGCTTCTTGATAAATAGCTGTATCCTCCATCAGTGAAGAGACACATGAAAAGGCCTTGATACTGCTAAAGTGCTGCCCCTAGTGTTGCAAACCTTTGTTTAAGATATAGTTCATTATTGTGATGTTGATTCCTTCTTCGTCTGATTTTGGAGAGATTACCATGGCCTGGTAGGAGTGTAACAATGGCCTTGGGGTCATTATGTAATAATCCGAGATTGTTCAGCTTTTGGCATCTTGATTTCTGTATTTTTTTTTATTACTTTCCCAGTCACAAATCCCATTCTAGCATGTATGACTTACTGGAAGAGTTGGAAACTGCTGCATTACAGAGTCATATCTTACTTTTCTGCCTTTTTCTTCATTGAGCTGTATTTACCAAACAAATGAAGAATGCTTTAGTTGCTTAGAAATCTAATTTGTCCCCAGGCATGGCTTTCTGTAGGGTACTAGTCACACTCATGTGAGGAATATTATTTTTGGATATCACCTTTCCTACCATAAATTAAACTTCTTTGTGAAGCTAGATCTTATTCTCCTATTTCATACTTAAAACCTTACCATCAACTACTAATTATGTAGCATTTACAGATTTTTTTATATAATTTTGGTGCAGATGATTATATTTGTCATTCTAAAGACTTTAGTGAGAGAGATATGCCTGTGCAGAAGGCAGATATGTTCCTGTGTGACAAAGAGACCTGCACAGGACATGGCTGCTTCACTGGGGACCAGAGGGTAGATGTACATCTCAAGCTCCTGCTTCTCTCTTTATCTGTCATGAAAGACACAGAAATAGGCTATTTCAATTGGAACTTGCAGTTAAGGGGTGGGTGAGTTCACTGTTAGACTGTATACATATGCATATGTAAGTGAAAGGTAATGGAAGTGTGTATTTTATATTTATTCAAGGAAAATGCTACAAGTTTCTACCAGACTTTTACCAATGATTCTTCAGAATTAATACAAGTTTTAAATGATTTTACAAACTGGATCATATGGGTACAGAATATTTTTCAGTATTGTTATTTAATGTTTATAACTCATAGACTAGTTGTTTTATAGTTTAACAACATGACTGTGGTATGGTGGGCTTTTATTTGAAAATACAAAACAATGTAGTTAGCAATTAGAAGAGAGATCTTGGGAGGTGTATGCTCTTGTTATATGGATTCTACTATGGATTCATTTTTCTTGTGTGTGTGCTATCACTAAATGAAAAAGTCAAAATTGTAATTTCTGAGATTCATTCAAATAAAATCCTTCTTGCAAAAGTGAAAGTTTATTTCATCCATGCATCCATCCATTTAAAAATAGGTACAACTTCCAGATCGACAAGTAGTTTGTAATCAGTATTACTGAATCTACTGTCACTTGATTGTGCAGACAGCAGCTTTTAGCCGAGATGTGGACTCGATATCCTTTTCTCTTGAGCGGAAGCTCTAGCCTGACAATTTCCCACGTACTTTTGTCCCATGATTTAGGCCTAAAAAAGAGAGAATAACTACCTAATGCCTCAAAAATACAGCTTTCCCTCTTCCTTCTTATGATAACCTGCCCTCTCACTGAGTCTCTTTTCCTCACTCAGAGTCACAATAAAAGGGGTCATTATTTTTTCTGTTTCTTTGATATTGGTATTCAATGAAGAATTACCATATGATGTTGTACATAATGATATGCAGACAAAAGATTTTTAAATTCCCTTATTTTTATAAAGCATTCTAATGTCCCTTTGTACAAAAATATTCTATTTTAGTTAATATGTTTATGTTTAGTTGTTATACTTCTAAATCCTAAAGTTCACCATCATCTGTTAGAGAGTAAAGATAAGTTGTAAAAGTTCACAAATAAATTCATGTGAACTGTAATTAATATAACTAATTATGCTTAATATTACTGTAATTATGCTTCCTTAACTTTTGCTTTATTCTCTTGGCCCTTGCAATATATCATACAGATGAAAGTACTACCTTAATAGTATATTATTTGTTCACACTATCTCACCATTGTCTAGTTCCATAGAGAAAAATGTTATTCATTTTATTTACTGCAATCTCAAGCCATTATTGCTAACTCAGTGTGGATATCCTACAATGACAAGTGCTATAGACACAATTAAATATAAGACTGCATTAAGCAAAGACTATGGACTAATTATTTAAACCCTGAGAAGTCAATTAAATATTAAAATAATAGAATTTAATTTTCAGGCTTATTGAAAAGTTTCTTTGTGTCAGAAATAACTGCACTGATAGGTTGTGGTAAAATATTGAAGTAAAGCTGTTTATTTGAAGAAGCTTCAAACATTTAAAACCTGAATGAGTGATTAGTGAAAGATAGAGATTAATTTTAATAGTATGAATTCAGCATATACAATGATAAAACAATGAATGATATTCTGTATTTCTCCCTGTATATTGACCTCTTGTTCACTATTGGGTAACATTCACTTCTCATAGTCAGTCTCCTTTTTATATACAAAGAGTTTCCTCATTGTTTTAAGCAATTAATGAGAAATTGGAGGCCAGAAACACGGAAAGTACATGTCAGTAGAGTAAGCGATTTCATGCAGCCCACATTGCCCTTGAATGCTCTTCTGTCACCATTTTGATCATGGCGGGGTTACCCAGGTTTTCAGACAAAGGTTCTGCGTATTTACTCATCCATTTACTCACCAAGGTCTCTTCAAATGAAGCTGTATGTTCTGAAGAAAATAACTGGCTCACGTATCATTTCAAATTTATAAACCGTGTCTCCCGGGTCATTTCACACATGAAAAATCAGTAATGGGATCATTTGAGGGATTATTATTTCATACACATTTTTAACTTGGATTTTTTTTTTCTTGAATAGTTTTTTTTTTTTTTCGAAAACGGTATGATTCCATCTTTCTGCACTAAGATGCAGGTCAGAAGGAATAGAAGTCCCTGTCCTTTTCACACCATCCTATAATGTTGCATTCTCTCTTCCTAAACTATTTAGCAATCTCACTAGCTTAAGCCTTGATTGCTTAATTAAGCAATTTTGAACTAGTGCACCTTAGGAACACTGTTCAATGCTTTGTAAACAAAGCCTCACATTATGAAATAACTGAGAAGGCTTAGCCATTATTTAAAAATACCAGCTTGAAAAGAAGGCAGATTAAGCACAAATGAAAAGTAGAAGTAGACATTCTCTTAGTCTAAATTTGCTGTAAAATATATTTGAAAGCATTTTGATTTAGTCTAGGATCAAAATAAAAAAGAACATTTGCACTAGATGAGAAGTATGAAGGAAATAAAAAATGATTGATGATAATTTTGGCAAAATAAAATCTAAACTACACCCTTTAGCAAATTATGTTAAGTACAAGTTGACTAATTATAAATAGCTCATTACTTAACCTAAAACAAAAAAAAAAGAAGAAAGAAAAATATATTTCTATCTAAAGAGCACCTTAAATCTCTTCAGAAAATGTGTTTTAAATAATCTGCCATTTAGACAGATTCAAGATCAAGACAGGTAGCTTTCTCCACACCCACAAGCACCATCTCACTTCTAACAATTGATATCATCACTGTAATACTGTTAATGGTGGTACTCTTTGCTTTCCAGGCTGAAAGATGCAGCACAATGATGCTATTACTGATTGTTTTAACAGTAGGAATTTGAAATTCTTTGTTCAGAGCAGTCATGCTACCTGATTGTTCAGAGGGTCCTGGGGTTTGGGCCTCCCTTGCATGTTGCCTCACTGAGCTACAACCTCAGCCTGCTAATTGATTATTCAGTGAGGTATCTGTTCTGATTTGTGTTTTCCAAAGACATGAACTGCACTTTACAAATATGATCATTATGGGAATAACAGGTTAACATTTTCATTTTACTAAAAACCATGTAGTAGTCTTTGAGTTTAAGTGCCATTTTTTGGAATTCTTCTTACTACACTTTGAAATGTGAGCACATTTCAATGTGAGCACATTTCAAAGTTTAACCCTACCATGGAATAGTCAGGTGTAATTATTGGCCTCTATTCTTCCTGGTCATATGATCTTGAGAAAAATAAATTTTAATTTTTATTAAAAGATATACATTACTTTGGGATTGATTTTTTTGTTTTGTTTTTTGTGGTACTGGGGATCAAACTTGGGCCCTTGCAGTTGCAAAGTAGGCATGGTGCCACTGAACTAAGGTCATGGCTCTGGAGCTTGTTTTAGAAGAGAAGTTTTAAAGATAATTTAATGAATTCAATAGTAGGAGTCAGTGCACTTACCGAGAAATAAAAAGACACTAGAAATGTGACTTAAACAACTGCTGTTATACATCTGTCTTCTTTTTCTATCTCTCTCTTTAAGGACTGATTTGTTCAATTTTATAAAACCTTTGAGTATCAGGAGAGGACACCCAGAGCAAATGAGACAGGAAATTAACAGGTCTTGATAGCCTGGGAAGAAATATCAACACACAGTTAGTAGCGTAATCAGAGACAGCACTTTTCCCTGCGAGGCTGCTGCCAGGATTTGTACCACTTGGGTGAATCCCTGTAAGCTAGCATGTTTAGGTGAGGATTTGTGTGTTATGCCAATGTCAACCTCTCTCCGTCACATTTACACTAAGAAGCCTAGTCGTTCATCTACAATGGCTGGGTTGGCCCCTCTTCATCCTAACCCACATTCCTAGACTCTCCCGATCCCTTATTCCAAACAGCAGAGACAGAGCAGCATGTGTTTATTTAAAAGGACAATAGTATTTCTGAAGAATAAATACCACTGGCTATGAAAAATATAACACTGAAAATGGGAGATAATTACTTAGTGTGCAGCAAAACAAATTTATAAAGCCATGATAAGCCAAAATGTAAAAACAGATGCAAATCATTATATAATTACTTTTAAAGGATGATTTCAAGAAAATAGGGATGGCTATAAATCAAATTCCTCTTATTTACCGTATCATCAAATTCAGTATCAAAAATTAATTAACAATGAAAACTGATAGCAACACACTTAAAAATACAGATGCCAAATGTGAGTAATCTGATTAAAAGTATGAAGTGATTTTCTCCACAAAGTAGGGCATGCAGTAGAAGAAGGGAAGGCTAAGAGACTGTTCTTTTCCCTTATAAGGTGTGTAGAACTTGTTTCATTCTTAAAATAATATTCATATCTTATTCTGACAAATTCGCAATTAAAATTAATCTTTAAATCCCAAGAAACCCCACAAGGATTTCACATGTGTTGTAGTTTAACATTTTCAGTGTGCTTCATCTAAAGTCTATTTTAAAAAGATGAACTTTATGACATAGCCATCTCTGTAGTTTCAAGCCAGATACTCCTACATCCCACCTCCTCACAACTGAATCAACTACAACGATCTGACTTTGGAAAATCTTTCAGGAAAGTAAGGTGCATTCTCCATGGACTAGAGCAACAACCAAAACCACACAACACAAACCAAATAAATTAGACTGTATGAGTGGAAAAACCCACCTAGAAGCCAAAGCTGTCTTGAAACCATGTTCAACCTAGAACCTTTGGTCTTCACCGGGAATCAGAGCCACTGTGGAATAAGATTTGAACCTGACAGGTGAGAGAGAGACTGACATGGAGACGACTCCATGTACATACTGGTACACTAGGTCAGAGACTCACAAATGACAATCTGCAGCTGAAAGGAAAAGTGAGTGCGAAGTAAACCAGCAACAAAAACAACAAAAGCATCAGCCCATGTCTACTGGAATTTGATAGAAACATTTGTAGTGTTTCTGTAACTACTATCCATAGTCCCCTCTGACTAATTCCAGGAGTAGAACTATTCTTGGTCTACAAACCTTTCATCCAGGAATTAGATTACCTGTGCTCCCCAAAGATGGTTTCCACACACAGAGACCAAAATTCAAGTTAAAGTACAATCATTTCTAATTGTCTACACACATAAATTGAGATAAAAATTGTTGAATCACATATAATAATCCTGAAAATACTAATCTTAACAAGTCACAAGTATGTCAGTTGTGTATATTTTCTTAATTATAATTAAGATTTGGATCTTGTTAAGAGGTCTGCATTCCATAGAATTTGGATTCCACAGCCCTTTTTTTGAATTAAAATCTGTGTATTTTTATTGTAACATAGCTCTACACTGGTCACATACATCTTATTTATTTATTTCATCTGTTAATCACTCCCTGATAAGAAAATGTGCCAAAGGTTAGCATTAAGGGCCAATATTGGTATTATGAAATTGAAAAATCTGACATCTGCTTTTAAAATTTGTTTTAAAAGGCCATCTTTGTTAGGACTTAATTTTCCATTTTTCATTAGTATGTCTAGTGATCGGTGGTATTTGAAGATATTTCCCAGTGGCCAAAAAAATTTTGATGCGTTTTGATTTCCACTCTTCCCAACACGACAGAAGATTCCACATGTTCTCATTTTGGTAATCAGGTAATAACTCTGGTGTAAAGAACTGAATTCTTCAACAGACAGAATAGATTCTAAAATACAGAAATAGCAAGAACCAAAATAATTGTTTGAATTGTGAGTTAGAAATTGTTGTTCATGAACAAATGGTATCCATATTCATAACAGATCTAATGCTTAAAAGAACATAATTTTGGTCAGTTATTTCTTTAACAGTCTCAGAAAGCTCTTTTACATGTGCATTCTCCAAAATGCTACTGTTTTAATTTTCTAAAGGGGTAAAAACTATGAAAAAAGTGAAAAAAGTGAAGTAAGTAGGCATCACATAATGGTTATTAAAATTGTTAGCAAAATTTGGGGACCTTCTTTTTAAAAAAAATTTTAATAAACCGTGTCCTTTTTATTTTTATTTTTGTGGAACCAAGGATTGAATTCAGGACTTTGTACTTGCTAGGCTGGCAGCGGTGCCACTGACCTATGTCCCCAGCCCCAGGAAACCTTTCTTTAGAAATGAAAATGTGATTTCATTACTTTAAATGAATTGAGAAGCTTTTAAGTACATTTTTTGAAGGAAGAAAACATTTTTAAATGTGACAGAACTGAATACTGAATATAAACAAAATAATAAAAAACCCTTTAATTGTTTATTTTTGAACATTATATGCTGGGAAATAAGAAAACAGTTTTATCACTATTACCTCTGTGTCAATAGGAAAATTATCAAATATTGTTTCAGCAAAATATGGGCAAAACAGCCAAAATTTTAAAGAATCATTCATATTACATTCACCTTTGAATTAACATTACTTGCACTGTTATGTACCTGTCCATCAATTTTTAAATTTGTATTGCATAAACCTAATGTAGATTTTTTTCTTTATTAACACTAATTTGAATAAGGATGAAAATTTGCTATTTTTTATGATGCCTTATCTAGAATACTTTTCCTTTCAGTGATGTATATTTTTTGTGAGAAAAATACTGCAAGAGCAAATTAAGTATTTTTTTACATTGTGATAACTTCCTTTTGTGATTATATTTTGAAAAGAGGTATTTAGATCTTTCATAATTTACATATGAGTAAGGATCAATTTTATTTTTGCATTACATTTAATTTTGACTCTTAAAAATTGCTGGTAATTTTGGAATCATAAAATTCTTCTAGCAGCAGTAAGTTCAGGTATTTGAATTATATAAATGATTATATAAATGGTGGACAGCCATTAAATTTCTAATTTCTATACATAAAAGAGCTAAAGATTAAGTTAACTTTGTGTAAAAGATATTCAATTATATCCTGCAAAAAATATCATGATAGTATCCATGTTTACCTCTTATAGTGAATTTCAGGGCTCAGAGTTACAGTTTTAGGTCAGTACACAAACACACACAGATACATGTAATGCAGACAGTATTTTCTCATTGCAAGAAACTTGTAGGAATATATATGTGTAGACAAATTCTAGGAACTTATAAAATGGCATCAGCTTATTGTCCACACTCTTCCTACCTTCCCCTCATGACTTTTGGGCACTACTTTATTGTTGTCATCCTCCAATTCTGAGAATAGGAGGATGCTGGGCTACTCGTCCTACCTAGCCAGGCCCTCAACTGATACATTCATCTATGTAAAGTGTCTGAGGGACAGCAGGAATCCACTTTATGCAAAGGCAGAAGAATATTTGCTTTGCAAAAGGTTGAAATGTCACCCAAGACAACCTTTACCCACTGCTACCCAGAAAAAAATACCAGTATTTGAAGAGTCAACATGAGTCATGGCTCAGTTGTTCCAATTGCTTTCCTTTCCTGTCTGCCCAGAGCTTGCAGAGTGTTGATCATCAAAACATAATAAAGATATCTTTTCCTGCATCCTCTGATAAAGAAATGTTTGAATGCCAAAGTACTGAGCGTTCTTGACCTTAAACATGCTATGAAAAACTAGCAGTGGATTTAGCAGACTGCATAACCCTACAACTTTCTGTTTTTTTCAATTAACATGTCACAGCTTTTTCCAAGACAGCAGTGATTTTTTGTTTTATTTTGTTTTGTTTTACTCAAAACAGTAAATGGCAAAAAACTAAACTAGATTAACCTTTTATTCAGAAGAAGGACAGAGGTAGATGGGCAATGGTGATTGGTCTCAGAATTACATCAGTATTTGAAAAAGGAGATGTTGAAGTTCGTAACTTTTTAGCCATTGTTCCCATTGTATTCAGGTCTGGGTTTGTGAAATTTTGTTTGTTATTTAGAGGGGAAGTATTGACACTTAAGTGATGGACTGAACTTTTAAATTTAATTCTATTCTAGAGTATTTGAAGAATTTGTGTACTTATATATGATATTGAACCTAACCCAAAACTCTTCTCTCTCAGTAGCATAGAGACAAAAAAATGTGGCTTGATAAATGATTCTATTTTTTGTGGTGCAAAAACATACACAAAGCCTGAGCTGCTACTTTTGCTGTTTAAATTGAGGCTGTGGATTTTCTCGTATACATCCATCACATAGAAATCAATTGACGAAGCCCAAGTGAGTTTGACAGCCATCCCAGCTTCACAGAAAGCATTTCTGATGATTCATTGTCATATTTGTAATGTGTTCTAGTATTTCCCTCTCTGGCATAGACAACCCAGTGATTCTAGACAGAAATATCTGAGTACTCTACACCATTTCATCTTCTCCCTTTCTCATTTAAATGACTTCATCCAGATAAGGCATATCAGGAAACTCCATGTATTATGGATTATAGTATAATCTAATCATATGGGCACAAAAGCTAGTCAGATATGAAGATAGGTCTTTTATATAAATCAACTTTATCAGTGCATTTTAGGTACACAGTATGATGAGATTCATCAGTGAAATCTTGTACCTGTACTTGACATATCTTGCTTATTTTTTCTCATTCCCATCATCCCATTGACTCTTCCACTCCACCCCATTTACAAAGATTTTATTTCTGTTTTCTCCTTCTTTTCTCTTATTTTTTCTTTCCCTTCTTTCCTTTTTTTGGATATACAATTACTTTCCACTAGGTCAGACTACATTATTTACATTAATTTACATTATGTAATTCATGGAAACATATTGATCTAGTGACTTGGACAAAATAACATGATATTATAAATATCTTTAGAGTCTTCCCTAACTTTACTTCCCACTCCTTTATTGCTTCCTTTTCTTCTTGGTCATGACTTCTCAATGTTATTTTTTTATATATGTTCACAGAGTTTTCTTCACAAGTTTGAAGTTAATAGACAAACATCAGTAAAGTGTGACTTTGTCAGTGATGAATGACCAAGAAATTTTCATTAGTCTTAGTTGAAGATAGGTGTATTTTTATATCATTATCCTTCCCTCTGAAATGCATCCTTTTAAAACCATTCCAGTGAAGTACACATTTTTTCAGGCTCTCAAAGAATAAGACTAACAACGATAGCACCAAGAATAAGTTAAAGAAAACCTGAGCAGCAATGACATTAACTCCCAGGATCCTTCCTCGGTGAATGAAGACCTTTGACTAAATGGGTGATACAGTGCACACATAAAAGATGACTAGTCAGATTGCAGCCTGCGCTCCATAGCTGTTGACACACTACTGAAGCAAAGAAGATCTGTTTTTCTAATAATATAAACAATTGTTTATAAATAATTACATCAATAAAATAAATGTCACTATCTTCATTCCATTTATCTTACATTTATTCTTCTTATGCAATGATATTCTCTTATTTGCAATACTCTACGTGAGGAAATAACCAACTCCACACTGTCTAATCTGCAATGAAAGTCTTAGTTTAACCTATTATACTTACTTTGAAAAAGTAGGCTACCTCTGCCTTTAAGCCAACTATAGATTCATACTTTTTTTTTTTTTTCTTTAAATAGTACGTTGACCTTCAGGGAGAACCAGCAAGTCATAGTTAAGGTTACACTCGAGAATGTTAATTAACATTCACAAAGCAGCCTCAAGAAGAAAAAGATTGATCTTTGTACTTAGGGGAGAGTAGTTGGTTTTAAACAGAATTTACATCTATATTGTCCAATAACAAATGGACATTCTCCTAATTTAAATTAATATTATTTCTTTTGCAGCAGAAAGAGGCATTTGTTTAAAAGCAAGTAAATTGTTTTTCCTAATCACAAACACTGTGATGTTCTATATTGGTCCTTGTATGGGAAGTCTTATTTCTGATCAATGATATTATAGCAAAAAATAAAGAAAACATGTAGTAGAAATTTCTGTGATAACGGGAAGTAACTTAACCTTTACCTATAAAGCCATGGCAGAATACACTCTGAAATTAAATAATCACCTTTAAGTAAAGGCCACTTAATATATTTACCTAAAGTTGGCCAAAAAAATGACTTAATTCTGTAAGACACCTGGACAAGCAGATTCTGGACTTTTCTGTTCCCTACTATTCATGGTCTCTCCATCTTCTACCTTTTCTACTGATCTGTAGCCATTTCTGACATTACGACTATGCTTTTGATATACTTTATTTCAAGTATGATTCAACAACTCTGGCCCTGCAACAGACAACCCCCCAGTTCTGTGCTGAGTGCCTTCAACCCCTCTTATTAACGTGTGACTTCAGTATGGTGAAGTTTTCACGATCTCCTTTGAGAATTCTGTGGTAAATACCTTCCTACTACTTCCACTACTGAAAGTCTTTTTCTTTCTTTTGCCAGAAGAAAGTCCTTATTTCTTCACTAGCCTGTCACCTTCTTTGTGAAGCCTTAATCAGTTTCCCTATTCAGAATTAGATGCTGTTTTCTTTATGTTTCCACAGCAGCTATGCAAAAACCTGCTCACAAGTCTGTCTTCTCCATTAGACCCTGCATTCTTCAAGAAGAGAAATGAGATGATAATTGTCTCCACAATGCCTTGCAATTGTTAGAATTTATTGATACCATTTCACTTTGAATAAATAAGTGAATATTGCCTCTATTTCATTTTTTAATTGAAATCTTTATTGGTACATTACATATACAGATCATGATTGCACTCCACAATGGGGAATTGTACCAGTATTAGACATAACTTAATTCTCACTTTTCTCCATGGCTCTACCCACCCTGCCACCCCCCTATATACATAAAATTTGTATCCTTTCTTTTTTGGTATAATCTCATTATTTTTCGCCCTTCACCCTATTTCACTTTGGGGTTGTAGAATTGTGTATTATACATTGTGAAGTAGAAAGCCTCTATTTCATTTTTATGTGAAATGGTACTGTTTAACTGTATGTCAGATTTTCTCACTATGAAAATATGTTGACCAGTTACTTACTAATGGAAGTTGTTCTGCAACTCCCCTTTATATTTGACTCTACTGTGTTAGGTAAGCTTGAAATGTAATGTTTAGAAATATTTATGAATTTTCCTTATCTATAAAAAGAAGTTTTTGCTTTGGGAGTTCTTGTGATACTTTAAAAATAATGTATGTGGAAGTGTTTCAAAACCTCTCCTAGAGTCTAAGGCAGGGTATGATTTTGCCATTATCATATATAATATTCTGAAACTGGACCCTAATTCCAATTTTGATACTTATATAATATTTTCATTCAGTTATTCTGGAATGTACACATAATGACAAAGCCTTCATGAATTCATTTTGCATATGACCTTTATTCAAGATCATTTTATTTTTGAATTTAAGTTAATTATCATACATGAGGGAGATTTAAGTCCTCAAAGATTAATAGGATGATTGTGTAGTCTGTCCTTAAAAAGTTTTCTTGTCATTAATGTGCAACATATGTACATAATCAAAATTAATATATTTTAGAAATTTTATAATTGAGGCATATCTGATACAGTAGTGTAGATGATAACTATAAAAAAGAAAAACCCTTTGCAACCTCATATCTCTCAAATCAAACTCATTTATGTGAATATTTCATCATTCTATATATTGTAATTGCTATATTTACAAAAAAATAGAAGTTATGTGTGCCCAAATAAAATAATTTTCTTTTAAAAATGAAAATGTAACAAGGGCCTGAGTTTGATCCTCAGTATTGCAAAAAATAAAAAATAAAAATAAATAAAAATGAGACTAGAAGCCCGAAGTGTCAGTCCATAAGTAGAGTGGAAACTGGAGTTTTAATTTGAATGTTTTCAGTCCTAATCCAGAGATATTTCAGACTATTCTCATAGAAGGTTTTAGTAATCCATATTGCTATCTCCTCACATCTCAGAATCTGCTCATGAAGGGACACAGCTAATATCACTGAGATAACCAAAATGTTTTAGAAAATCATGGAAATAATACCAGGTATTCTTCATGATGATCTTCCTAAATTTTCCTCTTACATCCTGTTCTCTCCTACCACAGTGGATAGGGTCATCTTCTGCACACTGAAGCTATGTGATGCAGCTTGTACTGTTGGAAACATTTCACGATCTGTGATATCAGCGCCTTCCTCCAGATCACCTGCTAAGGGACCTGCGAGTAAGTGTAAATTGGTGATTTACACTTACTGTTTTCCTGGGTAAGGACAGGCAAGGCAATGCAAAACAGACATGATATATTGTAGTAAAGATGAAAATAAGCAACAGTTGTTTATCAACTATCATCTATATACTTAATTATATGTTGTATACTTTTAACAACTGACAGAATAATAGATTTATCTATACCAGCATCACCCAGACACATTAATAACTCCTTGTACTATCACATTATGATGCCATTAGGTAATAGAAAATTTGTGGTTCTATGGTAAATGTACAGGACCATTACTGTATATGTAATCCATTGTTCATCTGCCTATTATGCAATCCCTACCTGACCTTTCTTCAGGTCCACAGGCATTACTAGAATTTAATTATTGCCTAAGATATATTTTGCATATAATTTCTTGCAGTAAATCTGAAGACTCTTAGATAGATATTTGTACCATCCATTTTAAAAATTGGCATTTTGACATGAATAGGTGGCTACTTATCTTTTAAAATTGATCTTTTTATTATTATTGTGTATTGTGAACTTTACATCTTTTTAGTTTGGAAAAACTGAGATTTTTAACTGTAATATTTTAACATCAAAAGATAAATATTTTAAAAATTTGAAGTCTATCCATTGGATTCGTACTTCATTTGTTAAGTATATATGTTGCTCATTTTTGACTCCTAAAGTACAGATAGGATTTGATTATTCTTGAGAACAACAAATAGTAAAATATCCAATAATATACAACTGCAACAATTATTTCTGGTGGTAAAACTAACTCAGACACCCGAGTACCTCCAATCAGAAAAAGAGCATGTTACAAAATAATATGAGTTTTGAGGTAGTACAGCTCCACTGTGTAGCAGACTTTGACATCTTGGTGTAACTGTCCTCTTGGATTATTTTAATACCCAAGTAGTAGGATGATGTGAACTTGTAATTAGATGTGGAATTGCTATAAACACTTAAGAAACTAAATTTTGTTGGAGGGAAGATAGAAAAGCTTAACTAGTATATACTTGAGGAAATTTTCAGTTGGCGGAAAAAAATAACAAAGCTGAAGGAAATTCCATTTACACATCAATCTGGGTTTTTTTCTAGATTGCCTAAATTTATTAAATAACTACTGTAACTTTATATGCATTTGAAATTCAGTTTCAAATTCAAGATTGTCTAAGATTTTCAGCTTTTAATGTGTATATTCTTTCCTTTGAAACAGAATTGATTCTCTCATAGGGAGAATAATTTCTGAAAATATTTTGCTATCAAATATTGAAAAAATGTAGTGTACTTTGAGGTACCCAAACTATGTAATATACAGAATAAAATTAAATGTAATGTTGCCATTGATCATGGCCAAAGTGATTTCAGTTACTTAGACAGTAAAATGTCTTTTCTGTCAAGTACTTTAACATTCAACACTCCCCAATTAATGAACTTCAAAGGTAGATGAGATATTGAGTTTCTGGTGTTCCTTTAATAAAGGCTACATACTTCATCTTCAGAAATTGTTACATTTGACCATTGCAGAAAGTGTATATGTACCAGACTAAATTATGTAGAGTAGTCCTCCTGGTGTGAGTGCGCTGAAATCCCTAGCAGAGTGTTGAGCTCAAAGAGGAATGAATCCTGTGACATCTTCCAGTTTAAAGAAATTGTGGAAAGAGATCCTCATTCTCCTTTAAATGCTTCAATTTCAAAACTCTTTGGTCTGGTGTCAGCTCATTCAACTTACTGAGGTGGTGCTTTGTACTACAGATAAGGAATAGACCATGAGGATGGTCCTTTTCTTTTATTACTCAAGTAAAGAACTGCTAGAGTTCACAAAATAGTAGAAAGCATTAGATAGTCTTAGATGGTGTGACCTTGCTTATGATGGTATTTCAGTATAAAAATAACTTGGTACATGGTAATAAATAACCAATAATAAAATAATATTTTAGATGTCTTTTTATGCAAAGAAATAATATAAAAGCAGTAGGAATAAATCATACATAAGGAGGAAATTTAAAGCTTGAGTTTTGCACTTTTATCTGCATGACAATAATTGACTTTACTTTTTTGAGTCTCAACTCCTTAATTCATATAATGGGAATAGTGATAATTCCTATTGTATATCAATGAGATTGTATGTATGAATTTTCTGATGTAAAAGAACATTTACTAGGCAATAATGATTATCATATTTGAGTTAATAAAGTAGTTTATGACTAATAAATCTCTATAATGAAGACTTTCAATAAAAACAGCCATGTCTATGTAGGACAGATAAGTAATTAAATCTATATATAGCTAAATTTACAAGCAATACAGTTTAGAAATAGTATGCTTCATGTTTATTTTCAAACTTTATGTGTTAGGAAACTATGTTTTTTACTTACAGGGATTTTTAATGGTAAATTTCCATTGTAATGTATTAAATTTAAACATTTATTTGTATTTTGATTTTTTTAATCTTTATTGGTACATCAAATATGCACATCATGATTGCACTCCATAATGGGGATTTGTACCAGTATAAGACACAACTTAATTCTCATTTTTTTCCCATAGCCCTACCCACCCTACCACCCCCCATATATATAAAATTTATTTCCTTACTTTTTTGTTACAATCTCAACATTGTCCCCTTTCACCTTATTTTACATTGAGCATTTTCTATTTCACAATATATAACATACAATGCTAGGACTCATTTACATCTTCATTTGCTCGTACCAGAGAAAAGATGTGATATGTACCTATCTGTGCCCTATTTATTTCACTTATGAGGATATCCTCAAGGTATGTCCATTTAAGTAGAAATGATTCAAACTTATCATTTTTTATGGCAGAGTAGTACTCCATTCTGTAGAAGAACCACAGCTTTTTTATCCAGTCTCCAGTTGATGGACACTTGGG
>PVIR01030333.1:0-20361 GCA_004026965.1 Petromus typicus | reverse complement strand
CACTCAGAGGCAGAGGCAAGAGGATTGCTATGAGTTCAAGGCTGAGCTCAGGGCCGCCTGAACTGCAAGAGCAAGACCCTGTCTCAAAAAAGAAAGAACTGGAAATGTAGCTCAGCGGTAGAACACTTGCCTACCATGTGAGAGGCCCTGGGTTTAGTCTCAGCACATACAATACACACACACACACACACACACACACGCACACACGTATGCACATGCACATAAACACAAATGAAACAGTACAAGCAATGATATACTTCAGTCTTTCCTCATGCTGTCTCATTTTTTTCTTATTCCTCTTTTCCACGGTCTTCATTTCAAACATATAAACTTTCTCAACTTCTGTATCTGAATGATACTATTTAATAAATCACCAGGAGAAAAAAAGGGTTGCTTTCCTGATGTGTGTATTTATGTACTTTTTATGGGGCCCAATTTTATATTTACTGTGAGTGTCATTAAGCTCTTGTTAAGGTCGATGTAAAGTAGTCTGAGCATTTATACAAATGTATGACACCTGTCCTAAAACTTCTTACTTGTCGTGCAACATCTACTTCTTCTTTAACTCCTCATGCCTTCCACCAACTAGAGGGAAAGCTTTGCAGGGATGCAAGAGAATACAGGGGTTCTCTTATGGTCACTGATAAGTCCCTGGTGCCAGACAGCGGACTCAGTAGATACTAGTAGAATGAATGAGGGTTGAATGAATCTCCAGAAAGACTCCCAGATTCTGCACCTCTCCGTTCCTTCCTCCTGCTAATGGCAGATGGTTGGAAACAACAAATGGTCCAGTGAGTTGCATCAGGCCTCAGATCACTAGTTCACATCTATGTACGGGTGTAACTTTGAGCATCTTGCCTGCCTTTTCTCTGCCTCAGTCTTCCCTTCTGTAAATGAGGACAGGGATACATTCCTGATGACCAGAGAACTTTGCACAGCAAACGCCACATAGTCTAATCATGGCTCCTCTTTTGCCCCCTGGATCAATGTCATATGTACCTCTCCCTTTCTCACCTGCTGAAAAACTCGAATCTCACAACAAAACTTCTGAGTGAAATGCAAGTTAATGGGCTCCAAGTAAGAGCCTGAGTGTTTTTTTTTTTTCCCAAGAATCAAGCAAAGGCACTTAAGCAACAGAGCTTAGACTCCCTGAACAGCTCAGGGCCTCCCAGCTTCTGTTTCTGCTCAGTTTTCACCTCTGTTCAGATCCACTACAGCATCCAAGAGTGCAGTACAGCAGTTACTTTGTACAAAGCATAAACCAAATGGCCTGTTATACAAATTAGCAGGGAGAAAGGCCTTGCAATGTCACTCTCTGTCTTAAAAAGTGTATGAAAAAGTCTCTAAGGATTTTCATATGCCATTGTGATTTTAAGAGATATTTTGTACACTAAATATGAGCCCAGGAGAAACCATTACCTTTAATGTACATATTATTACTCAAAGTCTAAATATCACTAGTCCTCTGAAAACATAGGAACTATCAACACTATCTACACTGGCCATCATTCTATCCATTTGTTTGGTTTATTTTGCTCTTAGAAATAAAAATACAGGGGCCAAGGATTTAGCTCAGTGGTTCCGGCGCCTGTCTTGCAAGTGCAAGGGCCCAGGTTCAGTCCTCGGTAACCACACACAACAATGCTGGGCCTGCAGACTCATGCCCAGCAGTAACCAGAACCACATACCACAGTGCTGGGCGTGGTGGCTCACGCCTGTAATTCCAGCACTTGGGAGGCAGAGGCAGGAGGTTTGCTGTGATGTGAGTTTGAGGCTGAGCTCAGGGCCAGCCTGAACCACAAAGCGAGACCCTGTCTCAAAAAAAAAAAAGGAAGGAATAAGGAAACAATGCTCTACTAAACATTTCTTTAGAACAAAGAAAATATCTATAGCTCACACCCAGCTCCTGCCCTCACAGATATTCTGCAAAAGCAAATCTTTAACATACCAAAAGAGAATCCCTGTTTTCCTTCCTGAAAAATTTACCCTTTTGTTGGAGGAAGCCATGGGGAGTTGATGGAGAAATTGATTTTGCACGAAGAATAAGAAGAATTTTAGGGTGGGTGTAATACCTTTGGATAAATGCACAGGCTGCTTTACACTGACATTAACAAGCACAGTGACACAGTAATAAATATAAAATTGGGCCCCATAAAAAGTACATAAGTATTCATATCAAATGTCATGCCCAGTAACTGGCTACACTGAGTATCTTTTTCTCTCTATTGGGTTGCTTTAAATTCCTACAAACTTAGATGACACCCCTTTGTTATCTCTGCAACAAATAATTTTGTATTATAGGGTGAGGAATTAACATTAAGCTTCTGAATTTTAACTAGTTAGAACTTTCTGAGCACTACATATGTTCAAATAAGACTCAGTTAAAAACCTGCAAAACTCACACCTAAGCAAGCAGAGAACAGGAACAAACATTTTTAAGCATCCACCTCCCACAGCAAAGTCATCACTGAAAAATGTGGTTCCTGCTCTGAAAGCACTGGTCATCTCCGAGTAACGCCAGTGCAGCAGACACACCACGCTCACCTAACTTGGAAATAATCATCAGCCTGAGTGAAGTACAGGAGCAACTCAGGTCCCCACTGCTGAACTGTACAAACAGATAGAGGACTGGCCATCCCAGCTGTTTTCTGCAATTCTCCACAATTCAGAGTGCACTCTATGGCTGAAGGGAAGCAAAATTTAAAAACAGATTTTTTACAGTTAATGATTCAGACAATTCTTAGAAAAGTTTCTACTTGCAGTGTCACTGAGAGGTCCTATTAAGAGAGACTCCCCAGCTGTTAGCTCAACTCTGGAAATTCCCTCTTTCTGGCCATCGCTGGCTATCCCCAAATCCAAATAACAAAGTTTACTGACCCTGGAGAGCACTTTCTGGCTCCTGTGAACTCAGAACTCTAAATATTCACTAGGGCTCCCAATAAATGTTTACTGAAGGGGTGAAATGGCACCAAGAAAACAGCCGGCTCCCTTGCCCCGCCCCCTTCTTCCTCTCATAAGAGGAAACTGCCAGCTTCTGAGCTGAGCGTCAAGTCGTCCGGGATTCAGGGTCCTGGCAACAGGCCCAGGAAGCTGTGACAGCCAAGGGGTCTGGGCAGTGGTTCCACATTGGGGCACCCACACGGCCCTGGGAATTGCGGATCGCTAACTAGGATCCAAACCATAGCCCCCAGGAGCCAAACCGGATGGTTGGGAACCAAGTGAGTTGTGCACGAATCCCAGGCCCCAAACCCTAACTCCCCAAGAGAAAGCAGACCTCTCGGAAATATGTCAACACATGACATAACTTGAAAAAGCTGGCTGTTTATTGGCGCGAGTTACAACTTGCCGGTTCACGCTGGAAAACCGGCTCGCTTTAATTACTTTTCTTTCACCAAGTTCTGCTTCTCCTCCAGGGGCCCCGCAAGGTCGAGTTACCGCGACCATATAGTCTGGGAGGCAGGGACCAAATTGTGTGGGTGGAGGGCCAAGCAAGGAAGAAGGGACTCGACCGCTGCCGAAGCGACAGCCGCCTCGGATTCACTACAATTGCGGTGGCTCGGTGCCCGCTCGCACAGGCGCAAGAAGAGGAAGGCTCAGCACCTCCTCGCCGGCGGCACCCGGCCGCCAGATACCGCCGTGCGCCCCCGCGGTACGCGCCGGTGCCCTGGGGTCGGACAAGGGCGTGCCACCTTTGTCTGGCTTTCGCCCGTGCGGGTGACGCCCCGATGCAGAGGGTCGGGCCGGGTGGGAGGCGCGGCCCGGCCAGTGGCGCTCGGTCCCGGCCCCGCGCGGCCCGGGAAGACACCACTTCGCGCACGGTGGGCGCCCGCGGGCCCGGCCGGCCACCTCCCTCGCGGCCAGTGTCTGTGGGGAGCCGGCACCGGCGCGCTCCGCCCTCTGGCACGGCGCTGCTGTGCCCAGCCCCCCGGTGCCCTCCACAGGCCCCGCGTCGCCCCGGGCGGGGGACCTGGCGCGGCCGCCCTCATCCCAGCCCGCGTCGAGGAAGGCGCGACAGCCCGCCCGCCGCAAGGCAGCCTCCGGCCACGGCCTGCGCGGCGCTCACCTGCCTGCACCGTGTCGGAGAGGTCGTGCCCGGGCGCGGCGGCCCGCGGAAACTCCTTCAGCTTCCTGGCGCTCAGGTTCAGCCCCCCGGAGTTGGCCGCCTCCTCCAGCGCTCGCTCCAGACCCCGGTTCAAGGGCAGGTTGAAGCCCGCGCCGCCGCCGCCGCCGCCCGCCGCTCCGCCGGCCGCGGTGCCCGCGTGGTGGTGGTGATGGTGGTGGTGCGGGTGATGATGCGGGTGCAGAGTCGCCACGGACAGGGCCGGGACGAAAGGCTGGGGTTCGCCTCCCGGCGTCGCCATCTTCTCCCGGCCCCCCGCCCCGCCCCGCCGCGCCGGCAAAGGGGTCACAGCGGTCCCCGGTGGGGAGCCGCGGCTCGGGCCGAACCCCGCGAGGCCCGCGCAGAGGACAGCGGAGAGCGGGAGGCAGCTGCGGGCTGGCCCGAGGCGGCGCGGCAGCTGGGCCGCCAAGGTTTCCTGTCCCCGGGAAGCTGCGGACTGCGGCGGCAGCGCGCATGTGTCCCGGCGCCCGCGCCCTCCTCTCGCCGCTCTCCCCTCCTCCGCCGCTGCTCTCTCCTCCTCCTGCCTCCGCGCGGTCGGTCCCGCCCGAGCCCGAAGTCCGCCCGAAATCCCAGGCACGCGCCGGATCCTCCAGCCCCTTGGGCCTCCCAGGAGGATTTTAGGACACACGGAATTTTAGGCTCCAGGCGAGGCCACGGATGGGATCTGAAATGCAGTGAGCGCATGGGAGGAGGGATACCCCGGCTGTCTGACCCAGAGCCCCCCAGGACAGCTTTCACTAGTTCGGCCCGCAGAGGTGCCCCCTCCCCGGCACTGGGCGAATCTGGCGCCAATCTAGGTAGTATACTTAAATTCTCTCTTTAAATCCGGGAGCCCCTGAGTGAGATTACTGTTACCCACAATCTACAGGGAGGAATCAAGAAACTTATCAAAAGTCCTCGCTGCAGGCTAGAGGTGGAGTTGGATTCGAACTCCGGACTCTAGGAGTTCTGGGTGGCTGCTCTTCCCTGTAGGCTCCAGGACTAGACTCCTAGCACCGCGAGCCTCAGTGGTTGGCAAGTGACAGTACAAGGAACAGACCGGAAGGAAGGACGTTTAGAAGGGGCTGTCTTTAAGGTGGACAGAATACTTTGCCGCATAAAGGAGAGGGCTTGGCTGTGCCTGTGTGGGCCCCAAACTGGGTCTTGCTAGGAGTTAGAACGCCAGTGACCCAACAAGCCATTAAATCCCAGCCTGAGGCCAGCCGAGGTACTGCCAGTGTCATGGCGCTGCTTCGCCTTTGTTCCATGGGTCACAGCATTCAAGTTCTGCCATACACAATCCGCGTTGCGTGCCCAGGCCAAGAGAACATCGGTCGCCCAGGGGCAGACCAGCTTTGAGAACAAAGAAGTCTCACTCCTACCCAAAGCTCCGGCTCTATCTCTCTAGGCTTTTTATTCTTGCTCTTTACACAAGGCCTCATGGTTCCTACAGGGTGATGCCTTGGGAAAATGTGGCTGGTTGTCAAGTGTGAAAGCGTCACAGCTTTTGCTGGAGAGAAGTGTGATGGCGAAGGCATCAGGATGGAACTTGTAACTTCATGGACCCAGCACCCAAGTATGGCATGCTCTCTGTTGCTTGTATTGACTGTGTCATAATCGCCCTTAATTTTTGGACAAGTCTTGGTTGAGAGCAAAATATTACAATTTTCTTGGAAGAGACAAGCGCCACCTGCTGGTGTCCTCCCAAACTCCTCTCTCTCCAGTCCTCTCAGGCTTTCAAAATTAGGCTTCAAAGTAATTATAAAAAATAATAAATGAACACGTACTTAAAGGACTTAAGACTTAATCCACCTTCACCTGTCCTCTCTGGTTCTTTCCATAAAAGTCCAGTGAGAAACAGAGAAATAAAATTTCAATGGAAAGTCCAGCTGAAATTAGATTAATAGTGATCAGTAAGCAGGGTGCACTAGACATCTGGTCGACGACAAACTTCCAGACTGAGAACTGTTGGGATGTATCATATCGAACTTACTTTTAAAAAGAAAGACACTACTCTTTTCAGAAGGAATAATAATAATATGAGTCTACGATTTTCCTTTTGACAAGTGTTCAGGCCCTTATGTTAGACCTACTTGTCCTAGGTTAGTTTACCTCCTTACAGATTACTGAAGTGTACACTCCTCAGTTTGGCACTAACTCAGCGACTTCCTCCTGGCATCCCAAAATCGAGGGGTGTACCTTGTACATAATGGGTGTACAGTGAATATTAGTAATTCATTAAGCACTGCACAATAGGCCTTTGTTCAACAGATTGCTATTTGTTGGTACATCTCTAAAGTTTCAAATGATTTATTTGCATGAAGTTTTTCCTTCAAGAGTACTTGACTCTTGAAACTGATCTTATTTCTAAATGTTAGGAAACATGAAAAGCTATTTCCCCCCAGCTGTCTTGCTTCTTCGTTGTTTTCTTGCTTCTTCGTTGTTTTCTTGCTTCTTCGTTGTTTTCTTGCTTCATTCTGGTTTTTATGTTTTGCTTTGTACGGTACTGCAGATTGAACCCAGGGAGCACTGAGTTATATTTTAAGTTCCTCTTTTAATTTTTGAGACAAGGCCTTGATGCATTGGCCAAGAAGGGTTCAAACTTTCAATCGTTCTGTCTCAGCCTCCTGAGTAGCTGGAACTACAAGGATGCACCCCTATTCCTGGTCTCACCGCTGTTTAATACTATGGTTATTCCTTATGAAAACTGCATCCTCTTTTGGTTCCACCTTCTCCATCCTGTGGATCTAGTGCACTGGGAACAGCCACGTTTTACAACTGCTTGTTGTTTGGTCCAAAAGTGGACTTCTGACCTCGTGACACAGCATCCGTGGGAGAACTTTTCTGGTTCTCATTTCTGGTTTTTGTGAGCTGCCCCGCATATGGCTTGTCCCTCAGACCTTTGGGTTTAACATATTCTGGTTTGGTGTCCTCAGATTCAACCGTGAATCAAAACTGTTCAGAAAAAAAATGTGTATGATCTTTGACCAAACATTTTTCTGGATATTCTTCCATGAACAATATGATATTAACAGCTATTTACCTAGCATTCACCTTAAATTAGGCATCACGAATAATCTAGAAAGCTGAGAATGTTGTTCAGAGGTAGAATACTACTTGTCTAGCCTATGAGAGTGCCTGGGCTTGATCCCAAGCATCGTGACAAGCTAAATTTTAAAACATAATCTAGATATGATCCAGAGTATACAGGAAGAAACTGGTAGGTAGGTTATATGCAAATACTGCATCATTTTGAAAAGGACTTTGAGTACCTTCGGACTTTGGTGTACATGAGGGGGTGGGTGGTCCCAGAACCAATTCTCCATGAATACCAAGAGAAAACTATATACATATTCTTCTTGTTGTCAAAGTCCATTTTATTTTTCTATCAGTGCAATCAAGAGTTCCAATTAATATATTGAATCTACCATATTTTAATCTTTCTTCTTCCTTGTCTACCTGTGTACTCCTATTTTAGATAATCTAATAACCTTTTACTATTTGAGTGACAGTAGCTGATTTTTCTTTTAATATTTTGCCTTTAGTATCTTCCAGTGGTTCTCTGAAGTAACATAATTGAAATTATTGAGTTAAAAAAGAAAATAAAAATATGTTCACTTGCAATGTGACTGTTAGGAGAAAAATGTTTAGCTCATCAACCACTAGAAAAAGTGTGAAGTCATTTTTTAAAATGATGGCTCCCCACTCAATTGGAACTTGATCTCCTTTAGTGGTTTCATGATTCCAAGAGAGAAAGGACCTACTCTGAGATTTTTAAAAAATTTTCCTGAACTCAGGTAAGGGGCCACATCATAAACTCTTCCAAATTTAAGATCCAATCCTTTTACTCTTTGAAATATGGAGCTATGGGCAAGCTTATAAAAACCAAATTTAAGACAGATGATGGTGCATGCCCCTGTAGTCCCAACACTTGGGAGGCTGAGGCAGAAGGATCACCATGAATTCAAGGCCAGCTTGGGCTACATAGTGAGTTTCAAAGCCAGCCTCCACTACGTAGGGAGACCTGGTCTTACAAAACAAAATAAAACTTAAGAAGGAGAGATAGATCTGAGGGTGACAGTTTAGCACATGCCACCTTTTCTGAAAATCACTAAGAACTCTCTTTTGATGGGAATGCAAAGCAACAGCTGAAGGGTGAGTGCAGTGGGCCATGTTTGTTCGTCCTGTTCTGGGCTGCACTGTCCAGTGAAGATAACTGGACAAGAGGCCGCTGACACAGGTCCATGCAGATGAATTCACTCATTAGACTGTCCACTGAAAATTTAAACAAGAACACACAAACACCAGAGTCGAATGACAGCAGACAGTCTGACTTGAATAGTAGCAGTCAGGACTGTGTATCTTTTTACTTCATCTTCTCTAAACTGCTTCACTCTCCTCTTTGCTGAAAGAAAACAAGAATATTCCTTGATTAACACCATCTTCTCTGGTTACTCTTTTCACATGTTCTCGGCACTAATATATTCTCTTTGTACTATATCTATGAATATTTATCTGTAAATATAAAGTATATTGTATTCATTGGCTTTTTTTTAAATGCCTGGGTGATTCAATAATGTTATCTGGGACATTTACATATTATTTTGCAACTAATATCACCATGTATCTCTGAAGATATTACTATCACAGATTTATCTTGTGTACGAAAATACTAATCTGTGAACCAGTTAGTTATTTGACAAAGTGGCCTTAACAGAATGACAATATTCTAAGTTTCTTGTAAGTCTAAATTTCTAGAACTGTGTATAATTGTGAGATTGTACTTCATTACTTTTTTTCTTGCATGAAACAAAATAAAACACACACCAACGTTAATACAGGTTAACACATCCCTAATCTGTATTCCAAAAGATTTTTTTAAAAATCTGAAACTTTTTGAAAACGAATGTAACGTCACAAATGGAAAAATTCCATACCTGAACTCATGTTGCAAGTAACAGTCAAAACCCCAGAGTACTCTAAATAGTGTATAAATTCTTCAGGCAATTTGTAAAAAAGTATATACGAAACATAAACTTGATATGCAGTCTTGGTCTTATCCCCAACATATCTCATTATATACATGCAAATATTCCCAAGTCTGAAATCCTTCCAGTCACAAGGATGATAAATGAGGGATTCTTAGCCATACATCTTTTTTGAAAAGAAAAACTAGGTTAGTAGAGTTAACAACTTTAATGTTGCTTATATATGAATCCCAAAACACCTGGAACTGCTCAGACTGGCTCTTTTGTTATAAAATTGTATTGACATCTAATAATTGCACTTACATGTGGATACAGAGGTTTTTAGGTTTTGTGTAGCACTGGAGATTGAACTGAGGGATGCTCTACCACTGAGCTATGTCTCAGATCTTTTCATTTTTTGTTTTGAGACAGCGTCTCGCTAATGGATTTAATGTAGTTCCCACACATATTTGTGAGAGAGTGGGTTAGTTCGGTTTTTTATTTCCACCCCGTTTTTGTTTTCTAGACTTTCTCATTCTAGAAATTTTCCAAAGTCTGGACAGAGGGTGTTTGCCAGCCTTTAGATTTTCAGAGTGCCACAGCTGCTGTCCCAGACCCAGCTGTTTAATGTCTTCGTCCCAGTCCTGAGCCATTCACAGGGTCCACTTCTTCCTTTTCATGGAGCAAAGAAGAAGTAGGCCTGCCCCGCCTCAGCTCCTGTTCTCTTTACACTGAAGCAGGGCACCGGCTCCTGGGCCAGTGCTGGCGAACCCATGCATGCATGCCACACCGGGCGTGTGAGCTCAATGGCCCCAGACTTGTCTCATCGGCCTAGCATGGGATAATAGTACAGTCTGGCTCTTGGAGCTCAATATGTAAATTTTGGTCTCTAAAAGTTTGCCATCCCTGTCCTGGGGAAAAAAGATGTCATTCGAGTCCCCTTCAAAGGCAGCTGTGGAATCTGGGCCATGCAGATACAGTTCTCAGGGAGACGGTTTTCTGGAGCCTTTCCCCGAACACTGGAGGATCAGGGTGAGGTGGGAGGGTCGGCTGTGCTTCAGTCTTCTGTGATCTAAATATACTTGGACTCATGATGGAACACTTTTTCGTGCGCTTTTCATTATTTTAGATCAATAGTGCTTAAAAATAATTCGGCTGATGTTATAACCAATTGTGTAACAGAACTAACTTTCTGACCTAGAATTTAAGAGTAATAATAGCATCCTGAAAGAGTCAGTGTGGAAAATAGAGTTTGACCCACTCAGAACAGGAAGCTGATTGAAACGAAATGAGAACTTTGGCTCACGAGGCTGAGGCCTCTTCGTGAAGCTGTCAGGGAAGAAGTGCTGGGGAGCAGCAGTTTGCTCTCTGCTTCCTGTTGGAAGATTCTTAAAGAGACAACCAGGAAGTCACTGGAAAAGGACTGCAAGACACCAACCAACCAGACTGACTTCCAAAAAAATATTAAGGGACTAGAGTTTTAAAATATGTAAGGTGGACGTTAATCAGAAGAGAGCTTTGTTATAATTGTTTCCTTTATGTATCACATTATGTTGTTCGTTTAGATGGGAATAGGGTATTACTAGTCTACAAGACAGTTTAGAGGAAGCAATTGTTTGTTTACTAATAAAGGATTTAACTTGTGGATCATTTCTTTCACTTTCATTATCAATGATATACCACAGCTCAACCAATCAAAATGTCAGGCAGTGCCTAACATATCCCAGATGTCACAATGCATCACCCATTCTTACTTTGTTTTTGTTGCACCTACCAGAAATTGAGGCAGGGAACAAATTGTGATTTTTATTTTTTATTGGGTAATAGGGATTGAACTCATGAACTCATGCTCGCAAGGCAGGGACTATCATCATTGAGCTAAATCTCTAGCCAGAAATTGAATTAAGTTTAACTCTTTTGCTAGTGAACTGTGGTAGACTGTGCTACTGCGAGTGGCGGTAGATCATGATATCGATCCAGTTTGTAAGAAGTGAGAATGAATTGCAGTGTCCCTTTGCTTCGGCACCATTGCTTCCTTTCTGGCCTTATTTCTTAAGTTCAGGTGTGATGCCCTCATTAAATTAGTACTGCAAGGAGTGGAGAAATAGCATACCATGTGTAATACCAACAGCAATGGCATCATCCAGCACAATGACACTGTGCTGGATGAGTGTGTTTCCTGTTCCCTCCATGAAGAAGAGCCACTTTGGGGCTGTTCTGCATCTGCCTGGGCACTACTGCCAGCCTTGGTCTTGGAAAATTGTCCTGAAATGGCATCCACAGCCTCAAAACCTGCTTTAGGGAAACATCCAAGTTAATATTTTAGTTAGATACAGAGTAGCTTTAGTACAAGTAGGAAATCTTTTTCATTCTTCTAATATTCACCTCCTGAGCAGTTGACTTACACAGGTTAAAAAGGCAAAGGAAGCAAAAACAGTGGGTAAAATCTGATTATTCCAAATATTTGGGCACTAGGGAAAAGAAAAACATTAACAGATGATTTAAAAGACAAACATAACACAGAAAACTGGTAATAATTTTTAAGATGATGATCTAAAGAGATTTCAAAGAAGGACAATCTCATGAAGAAGATAAGAGCTGAGAGTCCAGGAGGAGGAAACAAGAGGAAGAGGATGAGTAAACAGTCACCCCTGTGACATCTAGGGAAAAGGTGGGAACGAGAGGAGGGACCCAGAGCTGGGCCAGAGTAGAAAGAACAGGAGGCCTCAACGTTAATATGCCACAGTAACAATTCAGAGACTTTACAAACTGTGTGTTAAAGGGTCAAGAATCTACATACAAGTGGGGAATGGCAGCACACACCGATAATCCTGGAACTGTGGGAGGATAAGGCAAGAGGACTGCAAGTTCGAGGCCAGCCTGAGCAACATGGTGACTCACCAAGATCCTGAGCAAGATCCTAAAATAAAGAATGAAAAGGATTGTAGATGTAGTTCAGGTCAAAGACCTGGGGGTCAATCCCTGGCACCAGAGGGAAAGAAGGATGAGTCTAAACATACTTCCTATTAAGAATAGAATGGAGGGCTGGATGGAGAAAGGGAGATGCAGGAACAATACAAACTACCAACTACAGGCCAGTTTGAAGTGCTGCTCCACTGTACTGGTAAATATTTGTTACTTTGCTTTTCAACCCTAACAGATGAACAGTCACTGAATTCTTCATGTCCCCCACGGTTCTTTTTCCTCTTGGGTATTGTCCATCTGCTTATACATCTATGGACTCAAAAATCAAATCTTCTTTAAAACATATCATGTTTAGGACAGAAAAGTAGATAAGGGACCAGTCTCTTCAAATTGCTCTCTGCAGTCAGGGCCTTCTCTATGGAGTTTGGAAAATGCCTGTCAACTCCTAAGCCTAGGAGAACTCAGGAGAATCTGGCCTAGCTTCCCCATTCTACAGAGTGAGCAACTGAAGTAAAGACAGGAAGGTGAACTGCCCAATTGTCATTTGGCTTATGGGTATAGGATACAAACTGGAACTCAGACCTCCAGTTCTTATCCAATGTTTTCTTCTTCCTCAAGAGAGCAGAAGTCATCCAGTATGGAGTCATCTGTCATGGTGGTGGTTCCTTCCACCACTATGGGTCATCTGCTTTCAGCCTGGGTGTAATGTTATAAGAGAGATGTGGCCAAAGGGGCTGGGCCTGAGGCTGGGTCCCAGCTGTGGTCAGAGATGATCTAAAGGACCTGAGAGAGTCTCACAGATAGGGCAAGAAGTGTGCCCTGGGCAACATCCAAGCCCCAAAATGAGATAAACTACAAGGCCAGGTTTGCGGACATGCACTGCAGAATTCATGCGTCATCAACTGGAGAAAACATGGAACTAGAGGAGAGCCAGAATAGCGAAAGTAATGTGAGTAATGGGAGTAAAGAGAGCGGGATCACATTTCTAGATCTGAATTTACATTACAAGCTACAGTGATAAAAACAAAATAGCATAGTGCTGGTGCAAAAACAGACAGAGATAATGCAGTAGGCTACAAGATGCAGAGACAATCCCAAGCACATTCGTCTCTTTCAGATCTTTGAAAAAGGGGCCAAAAATACATGGAGGAAAGATGACCTCTTTAACAAGTGGTGCTGGGAAAACTAGCTATCCAGCTCCATATCACTGACCATATACTAAACTAAAATCCAAATGAACACACTTAACCTCCTGGAAGATTAAATAGGTAAAACTCTTGAATTTGTATGTGTAAGCAAGGACTTTCTGAGCAGAACCCCAGTCATATAGAAAACAGCACCAATAAATGGGATTTTATCAAATTAAAAAGTGTATGCACAGCAAAAGAAACTAACAGAGTGAAAAGAAAACATAAAAAAGGGGGGAAATTTACTAGACTAATGTTGCCAGTATATAAAGAACTCAAAAAAATAATATCCCCCCTCCCAGTAAAGTACCCATTTGAAAAGCAGGTAAGTGAAATCAACAGACACTTCATAGAAAAGGTACAATCAATACATGAAGAAATGCTCAGCATTTCTGGGAATTAGAGAAATACAAATTAAAACACCATTGAGATTTCATCTTACCTTAGGAAGATTGACTATCATCAAGAAATCAAATAATAACAAATACTTGCAAGGCTTTGAGAAAAAAGGAGCCCTTCTCCACTATAGAAATCAGTACAGATTCTGCAGAAACCTAACACCAGAAATTCTACTTGACCCATCTATTCCTTTCCTAGGTATCTTCCCCAAAGATTTAAAGACATTATATCATAGTGATACAAACACACCCATGTTCACAATAGCTAAGTCTTGGGAGCAGTCTATATGTCATCAACTGCTGAATGGATAAAGAAAATGTGGTAATTACTCAAAAGAGAGTACTGAATTGCTATAAAAAATAAACAAGTTATTTGGAGGAAAATGAATGCACCTTACAACTGTAATTTTAAATGAAATAAATCAGATACATAACCTTAAATACCACGTGGTCTTTTTTATATAAGAAACTCAAATTTTAAATAAAGAGGAAAATAAAAGGTATATCATGGAAAGTTAGGAGATAGATCATTCTCAAATGTAAAGGGGATCAACAAATGGAAGGAAGAGGAAGAAAGAGAGGGAAAGGGGATAAAAAACAATTCTGATGTGTTCTGTACATGTACCAATTCCACACAAGGGATAGAGTTACTAGGTGCTGCAAACATGTACTATTACAATTAAAAGTTGAAATTGTTTTTAAAAGATTCTGTCGTGATCCAAAAAGCTGGAGGTTTCCATTGGCCTCCAAACCAGTGACAACAAAATATTTTGGAGATAAGCGATACTTTTTAAAATAAGATGTATGCCTTCAGAAAAAAATTAGCATTAGCTTGTACACTTATTCTTTTACATATAATTTTAAAGGTAGTAGAGACTCTCTGAAGCTGCTGGCCTGGCCAAGCCTTGATAAATGAACCCACCTTTAAACAAATCTCTAGTGAATAAACAATCAAAAGGCAAGTCTCAAGAGACTGTGTTTGGTACCTACAGCAAGTTTTTCTTCTCCTGAACTCTGATACTTCTTTGGGCACAGACAGAGCTGTGTGACACCGAACAGTCCCGTGTCAGGAATGTGCTCATCGAGGTGGCACTGACGTCAAGGTGTGTCGCTGCTGACCTCGCGCCTTGTTTCCAAACTCAGCCTTCCATGCTCACACACCGCCTCACTCTGCACCCAGCCTCTCCTGATCGCCTCCCACGGCTCAGGTTATCCAGTGGCTCAGAGCCTTGCCAGCATTCCTGTCCCCTGACCGATGACATGCACTGTATGTCAACAGTAGGGAGTGGACACCCCCTGTGGTCGGACCGCAGACTGGCCTCATGAGTAGCATGGCTGCCCAGCACACAGCTCACTTCCCAGTGATACAAGACTGCTCTTCTCTGAGCCTGCAACCAGCACCCCAGTGACTGAGGTCCCTCCCACTCTGCCTGAGTAGGTGTAAACAGCATAAACGTGTTTGGGTGGCACTCAAGCTATCACCACCTCCTACTTACCTAGAAGTAAGGGCTGTTTCACACATAGACACAGACATTATCACATTAAACAACACGTAACTCCTTCTAATTAAAAATCCCCAGAGGTAAGGCCTTGACTATTGAGTTCACTGAATCTCTTAGCAAGATTTTCACTCCACAGCATCCCTCGGGGCCTTCAATCTACTCACTGAATTACTGAAAAGGAGAAAGAAACTTGTGAACCTTGATATCAAAAACCACAAAGAGATGCCTGTTTTTACACTTTGTTACAGAGGAAACTGGTAGACAGGTAGATTAACTCGTGCTGTGTGCTGTTCCCGGGGGTAAGTGAGGCAGGTGACAACGAGGGAGGAAACCTACAAGTGCCAAGCCCTGAACAGTGCAAGGTGCTCTCATGATCTCATATGCGATAAACACACATCTTTTTCTCCTTGCCACAGACTTTTTCAAATTATATTTGCCTCTTCCTATAAATGGCACAGTTTGAATCCACATGGCTAGATTAAACAATGCCTTAAACTAAGGTATAGCTCAGCGGTATAAGTCATAAGGCCCTAAGTTCTATCACCAGCAGGGACAGAAAGAGAAGCCTGTTCTACTTTGAAAGTAAACAAACAAACAAACAAACAAAAAATTGAAAGTCCTAGAGATGATCTAGGCTTAAAGTTTTCTAAAATTGAGGCCAGGCTCTGTGTGCTGCTCTTTTCAAAATATAATAATTTGAATGCAAATGAGAGAGATTAAATGCAGGGCTCTTAATAATAGACTGTTTCCTTAGTCATTAATTAAGTAAACAACCAAATTTGTGTTCACCATCCATTAGCCAAACTTGGCTTAGCATTAGTGGGCAAAGAAGAAACTCAGAGCTCCTTGTGCAGAGGTAGAACTTGTGGCTGTCATGTGACAGTTATGTGGCTGTCATGTGACAATGCAGTTACTGAGGACAAAAGAGAAAATCTGGCATTAACCTAAAATATTTGCAAACTGTAATTTAAATTTGCTGCCTTTGAACTTGTCCTTTTCCTTCAAGTATATAAAAGGAAAAGCTTTTATGAACTGCATAAGATCAGTAAAATAATATATTTTGTAGGAATTTCTTAACTATTATGCTATTGGAGTTCTTGAAGACCAAGAAAACTAAGGTCATTAAGATACTATGCGTTTAGTTGGGGTTTTTTGGTTTTGTTTCTGAGTTTCTTGAGACGGGGTCTCACTTTGTAGTACAATCTAGCCCTGAACTCACTATGTAGCCCAGGCTGGCCTTTAACTCACAGCAGTCCTGCTGCCTCTGTCTCCCGAGTGCTGCTGGGATTACAGATGTGAGCCACCACACGCAGGTGTGTGATGGGAGGAGGACAGAGTTGAGCATGACAAAGGTTACAGCCCTACTTCTAGCAAAGCCTTCAGCCAGCTGTGCCACTGTGGTTAAGTCTTGGAATTTCTCAGTGTTAAGGCAGAAAAGGAACCCGTCGATGCTCAACGACCACGCCACACACCAGACAACCCGACAGCAGATTTTATTAAAGGGATGCAGCTCCCACAGCGGGAGCCTCAGGAGCCGGGGAGGACAAAGCAAAGAAGAGAGAGAAAAGGAAGGAAAGGAAAGAGGGGAGAGAGAAAGAGAGATGTGCAGAGAGGAGAGAGGAAAAGAAGAGAGAGAACGAATACAGAGAGAGAGAAAAATAAGAGAGAGAAGGGAGGACAGGGGGTCAGTGATTTATAGGGGCCTAGTTCGCGCACTTGGGCCAAGCAGACAAAGGAATTCTCCCTGATAGGTGAATTTTAAAGGTAACTTGGGCCTGAGCGGCTGGCCTGAGTTAAGTCATAGCCTGGCGGGGGGGGGTGACTGCTATGTGGTCCCTCCTGAGTTTGGGCATTTATAGAAAGGTGGGGCCTGAGTTTTAAGAGATATATCCTTTACAGTAAAAGAGAACAGAACCCGGTAGGGGGGTTTAGTAAAGAGTTTTTGCCAACACCGGAGAGTCGTACTGTAAGGTTAGGTAGCTTATAACATTGCAACTTTTCTATCACTCGGCAACTCAGTTTTCACATCTCTCAAATGAAGGCCCTGAATTGTTTGAGATTTCTGTCTTCTCTGAAACTTCAAGGCTCTAAAGATTATAGTTTGACTAAAACTTTCAATTTTCTGCTCTTTTGAAAAGAAATTGGACAATGCTTCCTTCCTAGGGAATGACACACATTTAATATATCCCTAGCCTAGTCAGATCATAGTAAGGCAAAATTATTAATGGCCTGAGGTTGGCAGGAAGAGAAACTGGCAGCCCGAGCATTCCACAAAACAGGAAGATAAAAACCTGTCAAATAATCAGGTGCCTGAAGTCATGCAGGAAAATTCAGTTCTAAAGCTTCTCTGTTAGACTACTATAGCACAATCTTCTCTCCTAACAACATCTTGTTTCCATAGTATCCATAAACAAGTAATTTCAATTACCTAAAAGGAGAAAAAAAATTTAAGAAGAAAAGAAATATTGAAGTGGTAGCATTGGAAAAGGAACGGAGAGAAAAACCAGTTCAACCATCAATGTCAAAAGGCAGTGATCAGCCAGGTGGGGTGAGGAAGTACAGAAAGGTCAGGACCTCCACGCCATCCTATGTGCTGATGTTGTGGACACCTAAGTGATGAAAAAGAGAACATGTTAATGAAGTAACTAGTGTAAGTTCTGGTTGGACTGACACATGCACATAATGCGTTCTGTTAAAATATAATTTTAAGGGCAAAATCTTGACTTTTATACAAATACAAAATACACTTCTGGCGGAGCATGATATATACACCTGTTATCCCAGCTACTTCAGAAGCTGAAGTGAAATAAAAATATAATGAAATTAGAGGCCATCTTGGAGTCCATCTGGCAGCCATCTTGGATCCAACAACCCAAAGAGGAACTTCTGGCTCTTGCCAAAAATTCTAGTGTGATTTTGCTTGATTCAGATGGAAATCAGTGCAGGTCTACTAGCAGTCTTGATGACACTGGCTAAGCTAATTGCCCATAGCTGGCACAGACAAATGTTGGTCACTATCAGCTGCTAGCTGCCACACTGTCTGGTACCAGCTTATGCCAAACATTGTAGGTTGAGTCTACTGATCACTGCTACTTATGGCCATTGGCTTGTGCTGAACATATAGGTCTCCCATCCAAGTACTAACCAGGCCTGACCCTGCTTAGCTTCTGAGATCAGACGAGATCGGGTGTGCTCAGGGTGGTATGGCCTAGACTGGACATATAGGTTGACTCTGTCAGGTGCTGGTCTGTGCTGCTCATCTTTGATGGCTATTGGTCTCTACAGCAGGCAATTAACTATCATGGCACTGGGGGACTGTGAGACTTAATAATTGCCTGTTACACATGGAAAGAACAATAAAAAGACTGAAAGCGGTGTTTGAATTCCCAGAAAATCTCCACCCATTCCTAGAAAAGACAAGCCTTTTACAGGCTCTTCTCTTTGCTCATTTCTTTATTAATGACTTCTTTATTTTTAACCAGTTGTGAAGTTAATTCATGAGTCTCAAACTTCTGTTCTTGACCAAAAATAAACCTTTCCCCTCCACTTAATCAAAGCCCTATCATATTTATTGGTTCCATAATTTCTAGAAGGGAAGAAGACCCAGAGAGAGAGTTAAAAATAGTGAGAATATTGTAGATAGATAAGTTAATTAGATATCTTGTAAGCAGTTAGACCGGGTTGGCTCTCAAAAAGCTATCAAAGAATACAATAAAAAATACATTCACTGAAGGCCAACCTTATACAAGAAATTATTATACCCATGCACTTTCTCTAAGGATGAATAACAGTGAATGATATTCTAAATAAATTATCAATCACCTGAGTAGTGGCCAAGGCCTTAACCTATCCTTTCCAGGAAAGGTCCCTGGGCTACTCTTACTGAAAACCCTTGTAGCTTGCTATGTGACTTGCTTTCCAATTTGACCCCCATTTAATCAGTATTACCTAAGCAACTATACTTGTCATAATCTTATTGGTTGATCATAGTTTTGTGCCACTTTGAACTCACCTCTCCTCCTGGCTTTGCTCCATAAATATCCCCTGGGGACCCACTTTCTGGTAACCTTTTTGTCTCTCTTAGCTCAGGAGCAAACTTCCTGACAACACAATTTTCTTTTCTTAACCTCTGCTGTTCTTAGAATACATTCTTTGATTTTAGAGAACACGAACTCACATTTTGGATATCTAGTGGGTTTTAGAGTTCCATCTCTTTGTACTATATTACTTTGGAGGTCATCCACCAAATTACTGGACGGAGGTAAGAGTTTTCTTTCATATGTGCTAACTTTGGTCTCTTTGCTTCATACATTGTAACATTTTGCTTCATCGTTCTGGTTCTTATTTTATAGATTTTTTTCTGTTTAATGGGCTCTGGATATTTATTTCATTGATTCTGGTTTTTCCTTTATAAATTCTGACCTTTGTTCCAGCATTTGCTTCAAAATTATCTTAATTTCAAGTTATTTGTTTTAAATTTTGTCAAATTGCTTGCTTTTCTTATGAACACCGTCTTTTGTAAAATTATGTTTTATTCTTGTTTTGTATATGTTGCATTTGGACTTAGTTTCTTTAAAATGCTATACAATGAGTCTCTTATGTAGTCAATTCAGGCTTTTATCTTTCCCTTATAAAATCCTAAACAAATGGTCATTACTGTGCCAGCCTGTAATTGCCTTTAGAGCAACTGCCACTCTCAAAGCAGAGGACAGAATTCGCCAGTGGCCCTCTGGTAAATCCCCTCACTAACAAAGCTGGTGACAAGTGGAATGTTGACCAGATGGACAACTGGGTTCCTTTCTGAGACAAATCCCTCACTGTGTGGTACTAGTGGAAACTGGGTGACAACTGAGGGATCGTGGCCAGGGCCAATCTCTGGCAGTTACCCAAAGGTTCCTCAGAAGAAATCAGCTCCCGACAGCCCTCTGGATAATCACAGAAAATCTCTACCTCTCATCCCTATCTAGGCTCCTCAGTGAGATGAAAGGGAAACCCTGTCAGTGATTGTCAGACATCCTGTCTCACAGTGACCGGAAACGAGGCCATGACAGCCCTTTCTTAAGCCTCCATTAAGAGTTTGGACTTCTCTACTAGTAAGATAGGTCCTCATGCCAGACTTAAAAAGCAAATCTTCGATAGATTAAAAACTAGCCTCCCCTCTCCTATAGGCATGGTCTTTATTGTTTATGTATGTAGGGGAGAAAAGTACTTTGGGGTTAGGTTATGAGCTTTAAAGTTTTAACTGTGGACTTATAAAATGCTATATGGTGATTTTTTTTTTTT